>CAXITT010000469.1:50560-61065 GCA_964033795.1 Lymnaea stagnalis | reverse complement strand
GGGGGGGGGGGGGGGGAGAGAGAGAATGCTTTTATGTAGGGCACGTTCTTGAAATTGTAACTCAAAATTAACTACATATATGATTGAAATTGTAACTCAAACTTTAAATGAAAGATATAAAAAAAATAAAACTTTAAAATTCCTTATTTCTCTTAGTAAATTGTATAAGACGGTGATCTCAAAAGGAATCCCTTCGCAGGCCCCTTTGGGGGTGACATCCCAGTGGGCCGAGAACCTGTGCTCTAGCAACTTATACTGCCAAGCTGTTTATGTCTTGAACTCATTTTAAATATTTAGTGTATTCTTTTACGTCCAAAATCAACCAAGTCAATCCTATACATAAATGCATACGTTCAATCTATAGTCAGTCCTATACATAAATGCATACGTTCAATCTAGTCAGTCCTATACATAAATACATACGTTCAATCTAGTCAGTCCTCTACATAAATGCATACGTTCAATCTATAGTCAGTCCTCTACATAAATGCATACGTTCAATCTAGTCAATCCTATACATAAATGCATACGTTCAATCTAGTCAGTCCTATACATTATAAATGCATACGTTCAATCTAGCAGTCCTATACATAAATGCATACGTTCAATCTAGTCAGTCTTATACATTATAAATGCATACGTTTATTAATATTTCTAAATGGTTTTCTTTTTTTTTATCTTTAAAACAGCATTGCGGCACTTAGTTCTTCATGTAGGGCTGGGCGACATTGTTGGTCGCAGAGTTTAAAGGTTTTTTATTTCTACAGGAGGTCATATGTCAGGTCTGAATTTTTTTTTTATTATTAACTAGTTATCTATTTCTTGGTCAAAGTAGATGAAATGAAGAAACAAGTAACAAGTCACCAACACCCTCGAGTAACCTCAACAGCGTTGCTAATTAATTAATAGACAACAACAACTAAGCAATTGTAAATATGCTTACTTATCAGTCAACACTCAACACTCCCCTCAACATGTCCAAATGAACTGACCACATCATCCATCAGTCAACATTCCCCTCAACGTGTCCAAATGAACTGACCACATCACCCATCAGTCAACACTCCCCTAAACATGTCCACATGAACTGACCACATCATCCATCAGTCAACACTCCCCTAAACATGTCCAAATGAACTGACCATATCACCCATCAGCCAACACTCCTCTCAATATGCTCAAAATACCTGACATCACCCACCAGTTCACACTGACCCCTTGTCCCAACAAACTGACCACAACACCCCCCCCCGCCCCAGTCTACACTCACCTCATCGCCGATCCTGCCAGCTCCGCGCAGCCGAGTTTCCCCAGAGTTTTTGTTGCTGGTCAGTTTTTTTATGTCAGCTGTGTCTGGCACGTTCTCGTCGTCCACATGAACTGACCACATCATCCCTCAGTCAACCCTCCCCTAAACATGTCCAAATGAACTGACCATATCACCCATCAGCCAACCCTCCTCTCAATATGCTCAAAATACCTGACATCCCCCACCAGTTCACACTGACCCCTTGTCCCAACAAACTGACCACAACCCCCCCCCCCCCGCCCCAGTCTACACTCACCTCATGGCCGATCCTGGCAGCTCTGTGCAGCAGAGTTTCCCCAGAGTTTTTGTTGATGGTCAGTTTTTTTATGTCAGCTGGGACTGGCACGTTCTCGATGGGGATACTGCTGATGACGTCCAACTGGTCACCCTCTACGTCATCATCCTGGGCAGAGTTTAAACAAGGTTCAATAGAAATAAGGAAGATATGTGGTAATAAGGGTATATGGAGTAACTGGGGGAGAAACGTCATGTCCTAGCAGATGGAGATATAATTTACAATGACTGACCCATCAGCTGGAAATGTTCATCTGTTAGGCTCTCATTGTTCAAGGGATAAGGCGGACATGATTGACCAAACACATGGGATGTGAAATGGACAGGACAGACCCAACACATAATAATTTGAACAGCACAACTACAAACCTACAGACTTCGAGAGACGTAAAAGTCAGATTCCATAAACAGTACTGTTCCTGTACGATTGAAATATCAGGATACTTAAGTACAACGAGCCCCATCCACATCACCCTATATTTCAAGTCCGTCAATAGTTAATTGGGGAGACACACAAAAACACTTAATTTAAAGAACACCATTAGCATATTGGGGAGACACACAAAATAACTTTATTATTTGAAACAAGACATCTATTTATGCCCCCCCCCCCCCACCACACAATTCATATTTACACACACACATTATCAATCGTTTCTCTGCCTCTGTACCTCTAGTCCCTCTTGACCGTCATCCTCGTAAAAACACTTAAATTAAAAAACACCATTAGCAAAATGGGGAGACACACAAAATAACTTTATTATTTGAAACAAGACATCTATTTTTGCCCCCCCCCCCCACCACACAATTCATATTTACACACACACATTATCAATCGTTTCTCTGCCTCTGTACCTCTAGTCCCTCTTGACCGTCATCCTCGTCTGCTCCTTGCTTGGCCCTGAACTTGCCACCCTTAGCCTTCCTCTTCTTGCCGTCATCAGAAGCCATTTCGGCCACCAAATCTTCCGGCACGTTCTCCACGTCTGATTCATAATCCTCCTTGTGCTGACCCCCCGAGGTGGAAGGTCCGGACACTCTTGACAACGAACTGTTCTTGCCGCCGGTAGCCGTGACGGACGAGTTCTTGGAGCTCCCCTTATTTCCCGGGGTCTTGACCCCTTGACCTTGACCGCTCTTTTTAACCGCGCTGTTGGATTTCGTCTCGGGGAGTTCCCACGACTCGTCCAAGACGGCGTCGTCATTGTCCCCATCCTGGGAGAGATCTCTCTGCTGCTGGAGGCGCTCTCTCGCTTTGCTGCTCGCCTAGAGTGATACAACGTACAGCAGTGAATTAACAGGACATTCGCACTTGCAGAAAAGA
Organism: Lymnaea stagnalis; assembly: GCA_964033795.1. NCBI lineage: Eukaryota > Metazoa > Mollusca > Gastropoda > Lymnaeidae > Lymnaea > Lymnaea stagnalis. The sequence continues at coordinate 58,138 of CAXITT010000469.1, read as the reverse complement.
GGATAAACGTGACCACTTACGTCTTTCTTACATGGGGACTCATCAAAATACACACGGATCAATTACACACAAACAGCATTGACAAAATACACACATACAACATAGACTAAATATACACATACAAAATACCAAATACACACAACATACACACATACAACACAGATGAAAATCCAACATCTTAGAGCAGAAACGTCCTCGTCTGACATTCAATCACAGAAAGGGTGTAAGAACGTCGCATCATAAGCAAATATACCATCTGAAAATTGATTTGGTTTCACCAGATACTGTCAGTGAGTTTAAGTCATGGGAGGAAGGGTCAGTGAGTTTAAGTCATGGGAGGAAGGGTCAGTGAGTTTAAGTCATGGAGGAAATGTCAGTGAGTTTAAGTCATGGGAGGAAGGGTCAGTGAGTTTAAGTCATGGGAGGAAGGGTCAGTGAGTTTAAGTCATGGGAGGAAGGGTCAGTGAGTTTAAGTCATGGGAGGAAGGTCAGTTTGTTCAAGTTGTGGAGGAAAGGTCAGTGAGTTCAAGTCGTGGAGGAAAGATCAGTGAGTTCAAGTCGTGGAGGAAAGGTCAGTGAGTTCAAGTCGTGGAGGAAAGGTCAGTGAGTTCAAGTCGTGGAGGAAAGGTCAGTGAGTTCAAGTCGTGGAGGAAAGGTCAGTTTGTTCAAGTCGTGGAGGAAAGGTCAGTGAGTTCAAGTCGTGGAGGAAAGGTCAGTTTGTTCAAGTCGTGGAGGAAAGGTCAGGTTGTTCAAGTCGTGGAGGAAAGGTCAGTGAGTTCAAGTCGTGGAGGAAAGGTCAGCGAGTTAAAGTCGTAGAGGAAAGGTCAGCGAGTTCAAGTCGTGGAGGAAAGGTCAGTGAGTTCAAGTCGTGGAGGAAAAGTCAGTTTGTTCAAGTCGTGGAGGAAACGTCAGCGAGTTCAAGTCGTGGAGGAAAGGTCAGTTTGTTCAAGTCGTGGAGGAAAAGTCAGTGAGTTCAAGTCATGGAGGAAATGTCAGTGAGTTCAAGGCATGAAGGAAGGTCAGTGACAGGAACAAAAATATGAATTCAGTTGTTTTAAGCTAGAAGATTGGGCTTCGCTTTAATCCTATAAACGTCTTTTAAAAAAATCACTGCGGTCAAGAAAGACACTGAATAGGTTTCGAATTATACTATAAGACGTCTGGAAAGGTCAGTGAGTTCAAGAAAGATATAAATTCAGTAATATATGACTAGAGAATTGGGATTCGCTCTATTCTAAAAAAAAAGTCTGAACATATGTCTTTAAGTGATGTCTTCAGAGAGCGACTGCCATAAATTTGTGAAACATCCAACTAATCATATCCAACACGTTCAAACCTTTTTTTTCCCCCACTCCCCAACCCTGCCCTGAACACGATAATGTCACATGATGCCACAACAATAACAAGCGTCGGTGATATTGGTGTCAACTGGGACTTGTCTTACCTGGCGCTTGGCCCTGACAACCGCTCTTCTGTTGGCTTCTCTGTGCAGTTCTTGTTCGTAGGCGGCATTGCGGTTGTAGCGACGAATCTTTCGTTTACCTGATAGTGTAGAGAAAGGAATCAACAACACAGTTCAAAAATGGGGGATCATTTTCATTCAGTTTTCACCTCAGGGTCAAATAAACGGAATCATTTGAATCAATGTTTCTCAAGCCTTAGCTCCGGACCTCATAAAAGCGTTCGTGTAATTCAGGTTCCTTCACTTGAGAACCCCCACCCGACCCCCCCCCCCCCTGATCTTTGTCCGTAGCTCAACACATGTGTATCCAGAGGTCGTTGAGAACTAACAATGACAATAAAAAAGACATGACAATAAAAAAGACAGAGTGGTCAGAAAATATGTGCGAAGTGGTCGGGGAAGCAAACGTCATTATGTATACCATATTAAATCATTCATCCCCGGCCCACACCACCCCCTTTTCTCTCTCTCTCTCTCTCTCTCTTCCGAACTAACTTATTGAGACAAGGGTACCAGAAGTGCCAGAAAGTGATCTCAGAAGTGTCTGAAAGTGGTACCAGGAGTGTCAGAAAGTGAAACCAGAAGTGTCATAAAGTGGTACCAAAAGTGTCACAAAGTGACATCAGAAGTGTCTGAAAGTGGTACCAGGAATGTCTGAAAGTGGAACCAGAAGCATCAGAAAGCGGTACCAGAAGTGTCTGAAAGTGGTATCAGAAGTGTCTGAAAGTTGAACCAGAATTGTTAGAAAATTTACCTGAAGTGTCAGAAAGTCGTCCAAGAAGTGTCAAAAAGTGTACCCTAGTGGGTATTTAAGTCGCGTTTTTTTGGGGGAGATAAACACCCCGACTCTATTCAGTTTTTTTTCCCCCCAACCAGGAATTTTTTTTTCAACATCATTTCCAATGTATCTCTATGCACCACTCATTATCATCCAACGTTTTTCCCCAGCCGCCAGCCGGTCTGGGGCCGGGTATAGCAATAGCACAACTGGAAGGAAAATAGTGCCTTCATCTTATGGCGTCATCCCCCACTAGAAGGGGATCGATAATGGGGTCAGATCATGACTTGAATTTAGGGGTGTTAACTTAATATCCTCGTCTAAAATAGTCAGATTTAGTGCGCGATTAGTCAGAAAATGTGTGTCAATAGTCAGATATCGAGTGCGGATAGACGTAAAATGTATGTCAACAATCAGGTAACACGTGTCAACAGAGAGATAAGTGTATATCTATAGGAAAAGTTATTGTGAAAATAGTCAAATATATTGGAATAGTTCACTGTCGTGTCAATAGTCAGATAGCATATGTGAATATGTTGGTTATAGTGTGTCAAGTCAGTTGTGGGTCAAAATATTTGTATTGCGTTTGTCCATTGTCAAATAGTATGTGTCCAAAGTTGGATATCGTGTGTCAAAAGTCAGATATCGTGTGTTAATAGTCGAATATATATTATGTGAATATCGTGTTAAAATACTTAGGATACCGTGTGTCGATAGATATCATGTGTCGATGGTCAGACATTGTTGATCACTAATTGGATATTGTGTAAAAAGTAAGATATCGTGTGCAAACAGTTGGATATCAAATATATATAAAATAGTAAAACGTGTGTCAGTTTTCTGATATCATGTGTCAGTTTTCTGATATCGTGTGTCAGTTGTCTGATATCGTGTGTCAGCTGTCTGATATCGTGTGTCAGCTGTCTGATATCGTGTGTCAGCTGTCTGATATCGTGTGTCAGTTGTCTGATATCGTGTGTCAGTTGTCTGATATCGTGTGTCAGTTGTCTGATATAGAGTGTCAGTTGTCTGATATCGTGTGTCAGTTGTCTGATATGGTGTGTCAGCTGTCTGACATCGTTTGTCAGTTGTCTGATATCGTGTGTCAGTTGTCTGATATCGTGTGTCAGTTGTCTGATATCGTTTGTCAGTTGTCTGATATCGTGTGTCAGTTGTCTGATATGGTGTGTCCATTCTCTAATATCGTTTGTCAGTTGTCAGTTTTCGTGCGTGATGTATCAAGTTTCATATGAAAATTATTATGTCGAAATAAGATGTGAGAGAAAGTAAGATAGCCTGAAAGAAAGACTAAAGGAGAAGCAAAATGAGGAAAGCACAGTTACAAATAACGGAGACAGTTTCTTACGTCCTTGACCTTAGAGAAAACAATTTAGAGGCAATTAACATCATCACACACCACGCCGTTTAAGTTTGTTTTGTTTCCCCCACCAATTATTTAAAAATAGCTCATTTGTAAGAAAATAAGCTGCTGGTATTTTAGTGGAGACAAATAGGCTGTTTGCACTTTAAAAACGTCATCCAAGTTTCCATGTTTTAATGTACACGTAGTGAATAGTGAAGCCTTATATAAAAGTAGCAATTATGCCAGGGAGAGCCACCAGTTGTAAGCTACCAGAGAAAAGTCACAAGAGGAAAGCCACCAGATGTAAGCTCCAAGAGGAAAGACACAAGAGGAAAGCCACCAGATGTAAGCTCCAAGAGGAAAGCCACAAGAGGAAAGCCACCAGATGTAAGCTCCAAGAGGAAAGCCACCAGATGCAAGCTCCAAGAGGAAAGCCACCAGATGTAAGCTCTCAGAGAAAGGCCACAACAGGAAAGCCACCAGATGTAAGCTCCAAGAGGAAAGCCACCAGATGTAAGCTCAGAGAAAGACCACAAGAGGAAAACCACCAGATGTAAGCTCCATGAGGAAAGCCACCAGATGTAAGCTACAAGAGGAAAGCCACCAGATGTAAGCTCTCAGAGAAAGGCCACAAGAGGAAAGCCACCAGATGTAAGCTCCAAGAGGAAAGCCACCAAATGTAAGCTCCAAGAGGACAGCCACCAGATGTAAGCTCTCAGAGAAAGGCCACAACAGGCAAGCCACAAGATGTAAGCTCCAAGAGGAACACCACAAGAGGAAAGCAACCAGATGTAAGCTCTCAGAGAAAGGCCACAACAGGAAAGCCACAAGAGGAAAGCCACCAGATGTAAGCTCTCAGAGAAAGGCCACCAGGAAAGCCACCAGATGTAAGCTACCAGAAAAAAGCCACATGAGAAAAGCTACCAGAGGAAAGAAAACAGAGGTATGTTACATCTACCTGACTACGAATTAAATGATTATATGACATCTACTTGACTACGGATTAAATCCATTCTTCATGAGTCAACGCAAGACAAGGAGTCGTATTACCGTGGTCCAATCAGTTTCGACTCCAGAGCCCTAACGACCCAGACTTTGAGTTTTGTTTGTTCCCATTTCAAGCCAATAAATCATGCTCTTAACCAAGTCGGGGAGCCGGATCTGAAGGATGAAGGGAGAGAACAGGCGCACACAAATAGAAGATAGGAATTACATACACGACGACGCACATAAACGCGCACCCACACACACACATACACACAAAACTAAATAAAGGCTCCTCACACACATACAAATAAATTCTCCTGGCGGAGACACACACACAAATAAATGTTCCTCACAGACAGACAGACAGACACACACACACACACAAATAAAAGCCACGGCAATCACTTCCTCATGGGATCGATGGAAGCCTCCATTTATCAGAACCTTTCTTTCTCTCAAGATTGAATATGTCTGGCCGCGGGCGCGCTCGTTCGTGTGCGTAAAAAGGGGGTGTGGGGTGGGGTGGGCCTGAAGTTATAAAGAGGGGGAAAAAAATGGAAGACGGGACTACCCGAGGCGAGCGCGAGGTTCGAGCATCATTAGACTTTGTACGTCTTGACTCTCGCGTGATGAATTAGATATCAAAAAGCGTTAGAGATGAGCACTGTTTTCTGATGTCTGCTCATGTATCTTAAAGAAATATACCGCTGATCAAAGGAAGAGGATTGCTGTTTTTATTAACTGAAGTCACCTTAGACGTTCGACTCCACCCCCCTTCCCCTTTAAACAAAACATACAAACCCCCGGCAAGATTCAAGGTCTTTGCTATAATACTACTACAGAGTCGGAGTCAAATGTTTGGTCTTAGTCGGAGTGGGGCAGAGTGTCGTGTCTTGTAACAGCAATAGTGAGGCATTCCTCAAATAATACTTCAATTAGAAATAGTATAGACATAAATAATATATAGTGCTGACAAATAAATGACACTTATGACTAACACATACATTTCAACAACAACAACAAACACGGACACGAAATATTAACACGTTTTAGTGGCACACACAAATAAAGTTCACTGGCACTTATAAGTGACACATTTTACTGTCACATATAAATATTCATACGGAGACATAGTACTGGTAATTTTCATCAAAATTAACCAGGGAAAAATTGGTTGCTATTTAAAGGAAAACATAATTTTGTAATTCTTCAATTTCTAGAGTTAATTACAGTACTTGTTTCAATAAACCAAGAAACATCAAGTTGTCCAGGCTGAGCTACAAAACTTGTTTCAATAAACCCAGAAACATCAATGTGTCCAGGCTGAGCTACAAAACTTGTTTCAATAAACCCAGAAACATCAACTTGTCCAGGCTGAGCTACAAAACTTGTTTCAATAAACCCAGAAACATCAAATTGTTCAGGCTGAGCTACAAAACGTGTTTCAATAAACCCAGAAACATCAATGTGTCCAGGCTGAGCTACAAAACTTGTTTCAATAAACCCAGAAACATCAATGTGTCCAGGCTGAGCTACAAAACTTGTTTCAATAAACCCAGAAACATCAACTTGTCCAGGCTGAGCTACAAAACTTGTTGCAATAAACCCAGAAAAATCAAGTTGTCCAGGCTGAGCTACAAAACTTGTTTCAATAAACCCAGAACCATCAACTTGTCCAGGCGGAGCTACAAAACTTGTTTCAATAACCCAGAAACATCAAATTGTCCAGGCTGAGCTACAAAACTTGTTTCAATAAACCCAGAAACATCAACTTGTCCAGGCTGAGCTACAAAACTTGTTTCAATAAACCCAGAAACATCAACTTGTCCAGGCTGAGCTACAAAACTTGTTTCAATAAACCCAGAAACATCAAATTGTTCAGGCTGAGCTACAAAACTTGTTTCAATAAACCCAGAAACATCAATGTGTCCAGGCTGAGCTACAAAACTTGTTTCAATAAACCCAGAAACATCAACTTGTCCAGGCTGAGCTACAAAACTTGTTTCAATAAACCCAGAAACATCAAATTGTTCAGGCTGAGCTACAAAACGTGTTTCAATAAACCCAGAAACATCAATGTGTCCAGGCTGAGCTACAAAACTTGTTTCAATAAACCCATAAACATCAACTTGTCCAGGCTGAGCTACAAAACTTGTTTCAATAAACCCAGAAACATCAAATTGTCCAGGCTGAGCTACAAAACTTGTTTCAATAAACCCAGAAACATCAATGTGTCCAGGCTGAGCTACAAAACTTGTTTCAATAAACCCAGAAACATCAACTTGTCCAGGCTGAGCTACAAAACTTGTTTCAATAAACCCAGAAACATCAAATTGTTCAGGCTGAGCTACAAAACGTGATTCAACAAACCCAGAAACATCAATGTGTCCAGGCTGAGCTACAAAACTTGTTTCAATAAACCAAGAAACATCAAGTTGTCCAGGCTGAGCTACAAAACTTGTTTCAATAAACCCAGAAACATCAAATTGTTCAGGCTGAGCTACAAAACTTGTTTCAATAAACCCAGAAACATCAATGTGTCCAGGCTGAGCTACAATGCTTGTTTCAATAAACCCAGAAACATCAATTTGTCCAGGCTGAGCTATAAAACGTGTTTCAACAAACCCAGAAACATCAACTTGTTGGTTTACTTTATATCCCTACTTGTCTTAACTTATCGGTTGTTCATGCTTTGTACTATTGGCCTGGCCTGTTTTCGTTCCCCGGGATTAAATCGATTTTATACGTAATTCGATTACTCTCCTACTCCTTCCCTCGACCTACCCCCATTTTTCGCCGCCACCTACCCCCACTTTTCCCCTCCACCTACCCCCACTTTTCCCCTCCACCTACCCCCACTTTTCCCCTCCACCTACCCCCACTTTTCCCCTCCACCTACCCCCACTTTTCCCCTCCACCTACCCCCACTTTCCCCTCCACCTACCCCCGCTTTTCCCCTCCACCTACCCCCGCTTTTCCCCTCCACCT
>CAXITT010000469.1:33166-43345 GCA_964033795.1 Lymnaea stagnalis | reverse complement strand
AACCCCCCCCCCCCCCCCCCCCGTCCACCTCCCCTCTGATAGCTGAGTACTTGCAACGAAGATGTTTGAAATTCCGAGAATAACCATAAATTACCCAAACTGCACCGGGTCATCCCGATCTGTTGCACTGGCTTTCATCTAACGCTTCAAGACGAACTCACCTGCTTCACCCCCCTCCCCTCTCCTTTTTCATAGATGTATGTCATGTCTCACCAGCCAAAACACAGACAACAGTTGGCCCGCTAACCTTCAAGCATAGGTCAGTGGGGTTCACGTTATAACTCGGCGACACCATGGCGGAGCCGATGTACGGGCGTTGTCTGATCACATTCCCTCTTGATGGTTACATCAAGTCCCACGGAATTCTCCCATCCAAATAAATGAGACACGGTGATACAATGTTCAGACATTTGAAGTTTCAGTTTATTTTTCACTTGAGTGCGAACCAAAACTTCCCCGTCTAATCCACTTCTCATCCCCGTCAAATCATCTTCCAATCCATTTCTTTACATATTCTTTTATTTTTTTATTTTTTAGCGCAATCGGAATCAACACACTGTTCAGTGACTCAAATTGAAATATCAGTGTGTTCATTTACTCAATGAGAAATATCAGTGTGTTCACTTACTCAATGAGAAATATCAGTGTGTTCACTAACTCAAGATTAATTATCAAAATGTTCACTTACTCAATATCAATTATCAAAATCATCACTGTCTCATGTATAATAAGTGGATCTAACTTGCTAAATAGGATAAAAGTACATGTGTGACGTCCTATGACAGGTCAGTGTGGTCGGAAGATGGGTGTGTGATGGAAAGATGGGTGTGTGGTGGCAAAGGATAATTTGCAACCTCCCAATAATTATTTTTTTATGAAAAGCCCCCAAAAGTGTCTTAACATTTTCCGTCTCACTCAAATACGGAAAAGGACGTCCACATTTTAGAATAAGAAAACATTTTTGTTTGGAACAAGTTATCAAGAGCACGAAACCATATAAGTGTAGTAATCAGTGATGACAGGGAGATTACCTGTGCCAGTAGTCCACTCCGTTAGCCGCGAGGCTCCGGTGTTTATTATACCCCACGTTTGTAGAAAGACACAAGCCAAACATCAGTTGGTCAATGGCGTACTTCACAACACACTGACTGATGGGGTCAATTGATCAGTGGCGTACCTCAAACACACTGACTGATGGGGTAAATTGATCAGTGGGGTACTCCAAATACCCTGACTGATGGGGTCACTTGATCAATGGCGTACTCCAAACACCCTGACTGATGGGGTCAGTTAATCAATGGCGTACTCCAAACACCCTGACTGATGGGGTCACTTAATCAATGGCGTACTCCAAACACCCTGACTGATAGGGTCACTTGATTAATGGCGTACTTAACAACACACTGGCTGATGGGGTCAGTTAATCAATGGCGTACTCCAAACACCCTGACTGATTGGGTCACTTGATCAATGGCGTACTCCAAACACCCTGACTGATTGGGTCACTTGATCAATGGCGTACTCAAAACACCCTGACTGATTGGGTCAGTTAATCAAAGGCGTACTCCAATCACACTGACTGATGAGGTCACTTGATTAATGGCGTACTTAACAACACACTGGCTGATGGTGTCAGATGGCTTACTCCAAACACCCTGACTGATGGGGTCAGATGATCAATGGCGTACTCTAAACACCCTGACCGATGGGGTCAGTTGATCATTCACGTGGAGGGGATGATCAGTCAAATTTGTTGGGCCCTTGGGGTCAGATTATTTTAGACCCTGGGATTCTGATTATGAGGCCTTTTGGGATCAGATTATTTAGATCCCGGGTTTCTAATTATTAGGCTTTTGGGGATCAGATTATTTAGATCCTGAGGTTCTGATTATTATGCCCTGCGGTTCAGAAGACTCCGTTTGAGAACCGGCATACAGCCATTGGTGAAAGCAAGCAATTTCATCCAGAAAACTTCATTTATTTTCCAGACAATTGCCTTCTCCGGGGAATCTATCGTCTGGCATTTCTTTCATGATGGGGTTTTCCCCCTCTCCCTTTTTCTCCATCTTTCGTTTCACAGAGACCCGGGCTTAAAGAACTTTTTATTCTTATTTCCCTTTAATTAAAAAAAAAAAAAAAAAAAAAAAAAAAAACAAAAAAAAAAAAAAAAAAAAAAAAAAAAACAACAACACATATTTAAAAAAGAAAAGAAATGTCCTGATTATTCGTTTTGTCTTTTCTATCCAACCACATCAATGGTTCTCCGAAAAGTTGGGGGTGAACACTAGGAGGCACGCAAGAATCTAAAATTATAGATGATCCGGTTGTGGTAAAGTAGATACTCGGCGGAATATTGCGTTTTAAATTTATATTTGTTGTACACAGTATCTTGTATTTTGTCTTTATTTGGGGGTTGTGTTGGATTGGCGGGGGTCACTGTGTGGCGGGGTCACTGTGTGGCGGGGTCGTTGTGTGGCGGGGTCGTTATGTGGCGGGGTCGTTGTGTGGAGGGGTCGTTGTGTGGCGGGGTCGATGTGTGGCGGGATGATGCTGTGTGACGGGGATGATGCTGTGTGGCGGGAATGATGCTGTGTGGCGGGGATGATGCTGTGTGGCGGGGATGATGCTGTGTGACGGGGATGATGCTGTGTGGCGGGAATGATGCTGTGTGGCGGGGATGATGCTGTGTGGCGGGGATGATGCTGTGTGACGGGGATGATGCTGTGTGGCGGGAATGATGCTGTGTGGCGGGGATGATGCTGTGTGGCGGGGATGATGCTGTGTGACGGGGATGATGCTGTGTGGCGGGAATGATGCTGTGTGGCGGGGATGATGCTGTGTGGCGGGGATGATGCTGTGTGACGGGGATGATGCTGTGTGGCGGGAATGATGCTGTGTGGCGGGGATGATGCTGTGTGGCGGGGATGATGCTGTGTGACGGGGATGATGCTGTGTGGCGGGAATGATGCTGTGTGGCGGGGATGATGCTGTGTGGCGGGGATGATGCTGTGTGACGGGGATGATGCTGTGTGGCGGGAATGATGCTGTGTGGCGGGGATGATGCTGTGTGGCGGGGATGATGCTGTGTGACGGGGATGATGCTGTGTGGCGGGAATGATGCTGTGTGGCGGGGATGATGCTGTGTGGCGGGGATGATGCTGTGTGACGGGGATGATGCTGTGTGGCGGGGATGATGCAGTGTGGCGGGAATGATGCTGTGTGGCGGGGTTGATGTAGCCGGGCTAATCTGTTGAGCGTTGCATACACTTTCTCTATTCAGTCATAGCCTAGGGCCTGAAAAGATACATGACCATGGTCCAATTGTTAGTTACACTCCAAGGACCGCGGATGGGAAACCTGGGGCCCACGCGGCCCTGTAGGTCAAGTACATGCTTTTGACACAATCCAATTTTTACTTTTTAATTAACTTACCTTGTAATAAACATTAAATCGCCTTAGATCGTATTTTTATGGGCAAATAAATGTATAAAATAATTTACATGGCGGACATAGTGCGGCGCCACAACTGTATGACTTCATTATATGTGCACGCTGTTGTATGCTAACAAACGGCACGATGCACAGGTCTTGGCTCGTCTCACGCGCTGATCTCTGTGGAAGTGTGCAAGATTCTGGACGGCTTTGGTTTGTTTCAGATGAATACATGAGCCCCATTTTACCGCGTAAAGGTTCTCAAACCTCTGTGCTGGACAATGAGACAAGGGGGGGGGGGGAGGAGAAAGCAGAAGAAGCTTCCTAATCTTGTCAACAGCAACAACAAGAATGACAATAATAAATGGGGGAAAAAGAAAGAGACGGTAACAGGTGCGTGTTTAAAATCAAATTACATCCCCTTTTCAAAGCAACGTTCTCCTTTCAAATAAAGATTGATGTCTTTTTTTTTTTTTTTAAATGTTTTTTTATGTTTGTTTGGCTTCCTATTATTTCAATATTTTATTTTTCACATACCCCTGTGGCGTGAATTCCCCTTTCGTTTTCTTTGGAAGATTTTTTTCTTCTTCTTTCTTTCACACGCCATCTTGTTGTTATCCCTTAAATGTGTAAATACTAGGATTACAACAAAGGGGCNGGGGGGGGGGTCGATAGGTTTCAAGGCATGAGTTGTGATGGTGTTGGGTGTAAATGCGTGGGGTTGGATACCGGTGGGTTTCAGGGCGTGGGGTGGGATAATGCTGGGTTTACAGGGGTGGGTGGCATAGTGATTGGTTGAAGGCGTTAGTTGTGATGGTGTTGGGTGTAAATGCGTGGGGTTGGATACCGGTGGGTTTCAGGGCGTGGGGTTGGATACCGGTGGGTTTCAGGGCGTGGGGTGGGCTAATGCTGGGTTTACAGGGGTGGGTGGCATAGTGATTGGTTCAAGGCGTGAGCAACGTTTGTCTGTCCCTGGCGCATAGCTGTATAGAAGGCTCTTCAAAATAGATTTTAGGACATCAGAGCGCAGTAGGCATGCTTAAATAGCATGGAAACAAGCGCTATAAAAGTGCTCAATCATCATCATCTCTACATGCGGGCCTCATGCGGCCCGCAAGCGCCCACTTTGCGGTCCCAGAAGTAACGAAATATGCTTTTTTTATGATTATTTTCTTCATAGCTTTCCCCCACTATCCAATATTCTTTCGGCCGGCACAAGTTTTTCATAAAGTATTAAAGCCCAGCTTACATTTTCAGTTGTGCAGGCTTGGTTTAAAGGCGTAAGGTGTTGGTTGTTTAAGAGGCGTAAGGTGTTGGTTGTTTAAGAGGCGTGGTGAATGGTAGGTTTCAAGTCGGAGGGTTCTTGTGCTTTGAATTAATTTCATGTTCAAACTTTTTTTTAAAAAATGTGTTGTTTTTTTTTTTAAATAAAGAAAAAACACAAGGACCATAACTGCACTTCCTTCGGAGAAACTACTAACAGGAACATAACCGCGTGACTCCCTGATAAACAGAGAGAGAGAGAGAGACCCTGTACTAGGAACCCATGGCCACGTGACTTACTGAGAAACTGAGAAAGAAACTTCTGACAGGAACATGACCGCGTGACTCTCTGATAAACAGAAGCTACTAACAGAAACATGACTGCATGACTTCCTGATAATTATAAACTACTAACAGGAACATGACTGCATGACTTCCTGATAAACAGAAATTACTATCAGGAACATGACTGCATGACTTCCTGATAAACAGAAACTACTAACAGGAACATGACTGCATGACTTCCTGATGAACAGAAACTACTAACAGGAACATGACTGCATGACTCCCTGATAAACAGAAACTACTAACAGGAACATGACTGCATGACTCCCTGATAAACCGAGAGAAACCCCTGTAACAGGAAAATTTATCAGTCAGTCATCTGCCTGTCATCATTAACAACAGACCCCTGGCTACCATCATTAACAACAGACATCTGGCTATCATCATCAACAACAGACCCCTGGCTACCATCATTAACAACAGAAATCTGGCTACCTTCATTAACAACAGTCATCTGGCTACCATCATTAACAACAGACATCTGGCCACCATCATCAACAATAGACATCTGGTTACCATCATCAACAACAGACATCTGGTTACCATCATCAACAACAGACATCTGGTTACCATCACCAACAACAGTCATCTGGCTACCATCATCAACAACAGACATCTGGCTACCATCATCAACAACAGACATCTGGCTACCATCATCAACAACAGACATCTGGTTACCATCATCAACAACAGACATCTGCCTCCATCATCAAAAACAGACATCTGGCTACCATCATCAACAACATACATCTCCCTCCATTATCAACAACAGATCATCAACAACAGACATCTGGCTACCATCATCAACAACAACACAAAAACAAAAGCACGAAAAAAAAATTCTTCCTTCTTCAACCCGTCCACGTCATTTCCGGTCAATTAGTCACTGCCACAATGCGGATTTTAATTTCCGGTCAACTCAGGTCACTTCACACCACGTGACTAACGCAAACACACGGGGCAATTTTGTTACCCTTCAATAATTCAAGTCCCAGATATTAATTGACTTTTTTTTTCTTCGGTTTCCAGCCTTCAGCCAAGAAAGACCGGACATCCCTGTAAAATACATAATAGTTAAAGCTCCTCATTTGGGACCCTTGACCCAAGGACAGCAATAAAAAATCACATATTTACAAGAGCAATGTTACGGTACTCAGTCTTCGTCACTTCACTGCCCAGCTGGTCCAATCCAGGAGTCCGCTATCATAATTAATGGGTTAGCACTTCTGGCCTGGATAAAGTTAATCTGGTTCGGTGGTCAGTTAAAATTCTTTCAATGTAAAATGTAAATGATCTGAATAAGTGGTGCAGCTAATATAATTATGAGATCAGCGTATCTAGTTCAGCTCATTCAATTCAGTGGTCAGCTAATCTAAATCAGGGGTAAGCTGATCTAATTCAGAGGTAAGCTGATCTAATTCAGTGGCCAGCTAAACTAATTCAGAGGTAAGCTAATCAAATTCATAGGTAAGCTAATCTAATTCAGAGGTAAGCTAATCTAATTCATTGGCCAGCTAATCTTATTCAGAGGTACCCTAATCTAATTCAGAGGTAAGCTAACCTAATTCAGTGGCCAGCTAACCTAATTCAGTGGCCAGCTAACCTAATTCAGTGGCCAGCTAACCTAATTCAGTGGCCAGCTAACCTAATTCAGTGGCCAGCTAACCTAATTCAGTGGCCAGCTAATCTAATTCAGTGGCCAGCTAACCTAATTCAGTGGCCAGCTAACCTAATTCAGTGGCCAGCTAACCTAATTCAGTGGCCAGCTAACCCGGTTCAGTGGTCAACTAACTGATATGAGTGGTCAGTGATTTCACGCAGTGGTCGGCTATCTGGTTCACAGGTGAACAAATCTATTGTTGACGCCGTAACACGGAGTGAACAGACCACAAACCCTGGCCTCCTGGCGAGTCATGATTATCAATTATCATAAATGGAATAAGGTCAAGGTCACTCACGCGGCCACAAAACCCGGCTAAACAAGTCGAGGTGATCAATCGGACCTGCCAATAACAACAAGCGCATTATAGTATTTGGAGCGATGACGAAAGCGAGCATGGCGTGCCATCAAAACAACAGCATTCATCAAGCTACGATTCAATCACGAGGGCGCTTTAAAAAAAAAGAGGGGTGGGGGGAAATACATGCAGAGCATTGAAAACTGGGTGGCAACACGACGGTCTGTCACTGAACAGAACTGCCAAGACAACAGCCCTTCATTATACAGAACTCATGATGGGCCCATCCCATGATTTTGAGTTGTCAAATTTTACTGCCGGAGATTTATTCATTCAATATTTCTAAATTTATTTTATTTAATCAAAGAAACTGTCGGTGAAAGAACAAAGTAAGTCAATACATACATAGTAAAATAAGTTCAATCGAAACAATGGCCCAAAAAGTTTTTAACATATTTAATTGTAAAGGTCCTGACCACATGACGGACCAAGGGACACGGCTTGAGGACCTCTGGTTTAAAAGCAATTTCAGTGCAGGTTGAAGAAGGCTGTAAACAAGTTCGTCTATAAGTGTTAATTTGGTTGAGCGCGTTCATCAACAATTTACATCGTCTTCGTGGCAATATAACACGAACAGTGGCGTAGAAAAGGGAGGGGGGAGGGGTTATTTTATTTGGAGGCATGGCTTTTCTTTTTTTTCTCTTTTTTTGCCCACTGCAGGAGTTGTTGGGTTGTTTTTTCTTCAAGGAAAAAAAGGGGGGGGGGAATAAATAATGATGTTACATATCTTTTATTTCATTACATGGCCGCCCCCCCCCCCCCCCCCNTGGCTTTTCTTTTTTTTCTCTTTTTTTGCCCACTGCAGGAGTTGTTGGGTTGTTTTTTCTTCAAGGAAAAAAAGGGGGGGGGGAATAAATAATGATGTTACATATCTTTTATTTCATTACATGGCCGCCCCCCCCCCTCCCTCCGAACCGGTCTCTATGGTAAAAAGCAGCCAGACCATTTGTCTCCATCCATAATCCACCCCAACCTCACCCCCCCCCCCCGGGCCGACTTGTACAACAGCAGTGCAAACAACACTAGGGCTTAAAGGGGTGCAGTTTTAGTTTACACCGGGTCCGGGTATTTTGAGAAAAAACAACACCAAAAAAGTTAACTTCTCATTTGCTATGATATGCAACGAAATCCACTGCCCCATGTTGTAGTGAGAGAGCATTGCCTTCGTCAACCGTTCATGTCAAGAAATAACCCACTGATAGGAACAGGCAGTTGCCGGATCCCGGAATAGAGATGACGTTGTACAAAACCCCGTCGGCAGAGAAGACACTGTCGTTCATTGTGTAACAAAGACTTAGGAAACGACAGTCGCAGGATAACGAAAATAGCAATACCTTCCTGTGCCAAGCTGCGGAAGAGACTCACAGGCGCACACATGCCCAAAATGAAAGGACGGCCCATGACCCAGGTCTGTGTGGTGTGCAGCCACAGAACAAAGTTGTGAAAAAATACTGACATTAAAAAAGAAACCTTTTTAAAGAAAAATATCAATCCATTAAGTTCACAACCTTTTTCCCCCACTTAGTACTATTAAAATAAAACATCTGGAGTTGGGGGGAGGGGTGAAGAAGATGAAGCAGGACGCAAAATTATATAGAAGTGATATCCAAACTTAACCACAAATAACCAGCAACATACCCATCTATTAACCCCCCACCCCCACCCCTTTTTCCCGACTCTCACTTTTGTCACAGCTGCACTAAAAGCAGCGTTTATTTCTCGGCATAAAATCTCCGTTTATAGCCCTCAGGCAGTCCTCGCGACGTGCTAATAGTATCACTACCATTAGGTCGCCTCGTCTGCATCGCAATGTTGTCGATTTGTGTAAATATTCATTGGAATGTCAAAGGACGGCCCTGTCCTTCTCTCAAGATAATAAAACTATTTTAAAAATAAGTTGCAAGTAGTTATTATAAGCAATAAAAAGTTGTGTTCACAGTTTCATCTGCACCAGATCTTTCATTTCAACACAGCAAAACTTATACTATAAAAAGTTTAAGATCTTCCCATAGTACTAAAGTATTTATTTTAATGGATGGGTCATTAAGGTTGTTTAAAGGTACTGGATGAATGCATCATTAACGTTGTTTAAATGCACTGGATGAATAATTCATGAAGGTTGTTCAAAAATACTGGATGACTCGGTCATTAAGGTTGTTTAAAGGTACTGAATGAATAGTTCATTAAGGTTGTTTAAATGCACTGGATGAATAGTTCATTAAGGTTGTTTAAATGCACTGGATGAATAGATCATTTAGGTTGTTTAAATGTACTGGATGAATAGTTCATTAAGGTTGTTTAAATGTACTGGATGAACAGATCATTAAGGTTGTTTAAATGTACTGAATGAATAGTTCATTAAGGTTGTTTAAATGCACTGGATGAATAGATCATTTAGGTTGTTTAAATGTACTGGATGAATAGTTCATTAAGGTTGTTTAAATGTACTGGATGAATAGTTCATTAAGGTTGTTTAAATGTACTGGATGAACAGATCATTAAGGTTGTTTAAAGGTACTGGATGAATAGTTCATTAAGGTTGTTTAAATGTACTGGATGAACAGATCATTAAGGTTGTTTAAATGTACTGGATGAATAGATCATTAAGGTTGTTTAAATGTACTGGATGAATAGTTCATTAAGGTTGTTTAAATGTACTGGATGAATAGTTCATTCAGGTTGTTTAAATGTACTGGATGAATAGATCATTAAGGTTGTTTAAATGTACTGGATGAACAGATCATTAAGGTTGTTTAAATGTACTGGATGAATAGATCATTAAGGTTGTTTAAATGTACTGGATGAATAGTTCATTAAGGTTGTTTAAATGTACTGGATGAATAGTTCATTAAGGTTGTTTAAATGTACTGGATGAATAGATCATTAAGGTTGTTTAAATGTACTGGATGAACAGATCATTAAGGTTGTTTAAATGTACTGGATGAACAGATCATTAAGGTTGTTTAAATGTACTGGATGAATAGTTCATTAAGGTTGTTTAAATGTACTGGATGAACAGATCATTAAGGTTGTTTAAATGTACTGGATGAATAGATCATTAAGGTTGTTTAAATGTACTGGATGAATAGTTCATTAAGGTTGTTTAAATGTACTGGATGAA
>CAXITT010000469.1:2640-32427 GCA_964033795.1 Lymnaea stagnalis | reverse complement strand
AAAAAAAAAAAGGGGGGGGGGGGTGAATTAGGCAACCGCATAGGGCGCCAAAATGAGGGGTTGCCCAACTTGTCAATCATCCCTCCATAGAAATATAATCATATACCCATCATCGCAGGGAGGGGGAAGAGAGGCGGCCGCCTTGGTAGCACTTTTTGAAATTACTATAACTATTGGGGGGGTGGGGGGGGGGGTTCCGGTGGACAGCAACGGCGAGAGAGGTTATTCAAAGATTAACATGAGGAATTACTGAGAGTACTGTAATACATCACTAGAACTCTATACAAAATATGGTCTAAATTCTACACATTTTTTTTGGTCTTAAAACAGGACCAGTTTAGAGAAATGTGTGGATACAAAAGAACATTAGCCAGGACTAAAAAAATAATCCGGGTAAACTAAGGCGGTAATCATAGGGCGGCATGTGTCAGTGACTGTGTTCTTTTGATGACTCCATGATAACAAGGTCAGTCACTACAGGTCTACCACTACAGGTCTATCACGCTGTCGCCTAAACTAGGTCACCCAGTCACCCACACTAGGTCAACCAGTCACCCACTCTAGGTCACCCACTCTCGGTCAACCAGTCACCCACTCTAGGTCACCCAGTCACCCACTCTAGGTCACCCAGTCACCCACTCTAGGTCACCCAGTCACCCACTCTAGGTCACCCAGTCACCCACTCTAGGTCACCCAGTCACCCACTCTAGGTCACCCAGTCACCCACTCTAGTGACTGTGTTCTTTTGATGACTCCATGATAACAAGGTCAGTCACTACAGGTCTACCACTACAGGTCTATCACGCTGTCGCCTAAACTAGGTCACCCAGTCACCCACACTAGGTCAACCAGTCACCCACGCTAGGTCACCCACTCTACGACACCCAGTCACCCACTCTCGGTCACCCAGTCACCCACTCTAGGTCACCCAGTCACCCACTCTCGGTCACCCAGTCACCCACTCTAGGTCACCCAGTCACCCACTCTAGGTCACCCAGTCACCCACTCTAGGTCACCCAGTCACCCACTCTAGGTCACCCATTCTAGTTTATCATGAATTTCCTTGGCAGCTGGCATCATCACAAACTCACTGCATCACGGGGTTGTTTTTTTTCCCCCCTCAAAACCATACGGTTATATTTCATATCATGACAAGATAAGTTCATGATCTCCCATTCCATGACAAGACAAGTTAATGGCCTCACATTCCATGACAATGTAAGTTTAACACATGACAATTAAATGCACTGACCAGTATTTCGCCTCTGAGCTATGGCGTTGTGCTTGAGCTCCTGTGCCTGCAAGACAAGATGAAAAAGAGGACTGTTATCTTAAAGTTAAGAGAAGGGGAATATACAACGTTATCTTAATGCTTGCAAAAGGTGAATAGAGAACTGTTATCTTAAATTTGTTGACAAGGTGCATCGAGCATTGTCCAGCTCAACTTGTTGACAAGGTGCATCGAGCATTGCCTATAGTTCAACTTGTTGACAAGGTGCATCGAGCATTGCCTATAGTTCAACTTGTTGACAAGGTGCATCGAGCATTGCCTATAGTTCAACTTGTTGACAAGGTGCATCGAGCATAGTTCAACTTGTTGACAAGGTGCATCGAGCATTGCCTATAGTTCAACTTGTTGACAAGGTGCATCGAGCATTGCCTATAGTTCAACTTGTTGACAAATGTCTGGATATTAAATGTCAATGACTTAGGGTCAGTGTCCGGTTTCACTGACTGTAACCAATGTCATGAACAGAACTGTCATTTCATATAATCCAGAGATTTTTCTCATTTTGTTTGAGAATTGAGTGCATGGCCGACTAACATAATGGCCTTATTGTATTGGAGAGTGGGGTGCATGGCCCACTAGCAGATGATCTTCTTTGTTGTAGCGTGGAATGTGTGGTCCATTAGCGTGATGACCTTCTGTGTTGGAGAGTGGACAGCATGGCCCACTAGCACGATGCCCTTCTGTGTTCTAGAGTGGAATGTGTGGCCCATTAGCATGTTGACCTTACTGTGTTAGAGCAGGGGTCACCAAACTAAGACCCGCGAGGCCAGGTCATCCGGCCCGTCGACGATACTTGAACTTGAGACTGGAACACGAGACGAGGTGATACAATTTAAATTATAATATTATGTTTAGAATACTAGGAGGTCTTCACACGTGCGGAGACCTTTTGGCCCCTATGCGCCTTCATTCACCATTTTAAACTTTTGTATCTAGATTTGCTTGTTTATAGCAGACCTGTTTACCCCCGAACTCGTAAAATCGTACATTATTGTCTCAAATTAGTACTAATACAGTATCTTAGTATTTAAATAAACATACAGTGTATAAAATGAATACAATAACTACTGGCATCGCAGTCAGGGGTGGACTGGGGAGTTCAAGTGGCCCGCCAGGGGTGAACTGGGGAGTTCAAGCGGCCCGGGGAACAAAACAAAAAGCGGCCCTATCTTCATGACTTTCATTTTTATTATATCACTGGTCCTAGCGGCCCATCGGGAATCTTCCCGGTGTCCCGACGGCCCAGTCCACCCCCCTGATCGCATTGCCGAGTGGGATCGCGTCAAAAAAGTTAACTAATAAAAGTATATGACTGACGTTTATATTGCAATCTGTATAGTCACTTTGTTTTGCAGACGTGTGTTTGCTATTGATTGTTAATTTATATTAAGTGGACGCACAGATCACATTATCACAGTCCATCACTGGACATAATAAAGTTACTGGTGAAATTTAACGTGGATATAAATCGAACTCAGATCAGCATAAAACAAGACGTACTTCCAATAATTAACAAATAATGACATCATTTAACAAATCTGCCAAGTACCTTTAGTTGATGTTTATAGGAAAAGCTGGTTTTAAAAAAAATAATAAGAATCAATAATCCATTAAGCTTATTCCCCCTAATATATTATAGTCTGATAACTATCATGAACTGGGTGGTAAATGGGTGAAAGAGCAATGTTGGAAACATACGGGGACATTTAAAAATCACGGTCACCACGGTTGGAACCAACAGCCCTTCGGCAAGTTCAGTTGTTCAGAACAGAAGCAATCGGGAGAACGTAGTGCTACAGACACGTGAGAAAGCTGGGAACTTGCTGTGGTATTCTCTGCATGGCACTGGATGAGTCTACTGATCTCTCACAACGTCTCGTGTTTATTTGTGATGTCAATTTGGACTTTTAGATAACGGAACAGTTGGCATCCGTTTGCAGCATGCAAGGTACAACTTATGTCAGTGAGCAAAGATTTTTAAAAAAAATAAAGTATGTGAAGTGAACACTTCGAACGAAAGGGATTTGTGAACATTTGAAAACAATTCCTTTGATTGGAAGCAGCAATTCCAAACTAAACAATGATGACATCTTGAAAGCCAAACGTCAGCTTCACAAATCTCACTACCCCTTTTCGCTGCTTAGTTTGTGAGATTCGAATATATGCGCACTGGGTCTGATGTAACTATCTTTTTGCTAACGTCGCCTTCATGGCTAACTTTTTTAGTAAGTTAATATGTTGGTTGTCTTTGCTTTTTGTACATTGCACGCCACTCACCCATGATTAACATGGCATAATAAACTTAGCTTTTCGTCTTTTTCCCCCCAGAGTTTTCGTTCTGACTTGCAAGTATTGTACAGAATGATTATCCGGCCCGCCGTGAACAAAGTTTGGTGACCCCAGTGTTAGAGAGTGGAGTGCGTAGCTCACTAAAGTGGTGACCTTATTGTTTTGACCTTAAGGTGATCCACTGCCAGACACCTCAGTTGCAAAAGGGGGCTGGTTCCAGGAAACGGGTGATTCCGGGAAACGGCTGAGTTCATTCAGATCAAAACCGAATACAGGTTGAAGGTTTGATTATTTAGTTAGGTCTGAAGCCCGCTGACTTAGGACACGCTACAGAAATGTATTGATGTTGGCCGATAGTTGAGTCAAAAGACATGAACATCTTCATGGAGTGAACTCTCCACAAATCTTGACTACGTGCTACCTGAGATTGTCTGAAACGTCTTGTACTTACTCTTAGCATCTAGGTAAGTGGTTCTCCCCTTTCCTAATGCTGCGACCCCTTAATACAGTTCCTCTTGTTGTGGCGACCCCCAACCACTAAATGTTTTTCGATACTACTTCTTAACTGAGGAGTACATGTGGTTACCGAAGGTCTTATGCTACTCCTGGGAAAGTGTGGTTCGACCCTCCCCCAAAAGGGGTCGCGACCCACAGGTGAGAACCGCTGATCTAGATTAAAATGTTAGGCTATATCTTACCCGCTGGTTGGTACTGGACAATCTCCTCCTAGAGATGCGACCGTTGCTCTTGCAATTCCCGCCGGTTTGTTTAAGTTTATCCGAGTCCTTGCTTCTGGTCTTGTGCTTGATGTCCGAGTTTTTATCTTTTGCTCTGGACTGACTGGATTGTAATGACGTGGTCGGCACACGGGTAGTGCTCTCTTCTGATTGGTCACGGAGCTGCTCCCGCTGAAATAAAATAAGAATAATTAATTTACTTAAGATATATTGTTCCTTCATAGCTTGAGTCTAATGAAATGGTACCCGGGTGCGAATGGCGGCGCTGCGTGTCTGGGTCCATGCTGTTCGGATGTCATTTGTGGTAGTTTATTTTAGTTAAACTGAAGAATTAAGTTTACAAACATATAGCCCATTCAATAATCTTTCATTTGCTACCACATTTGGTCTTACAAACCAACAATAGAATTTTTAACAATTTTTTAATCCCAACCTCTCACTTCTGGAACCCGGGAACGAATAGCCGCAGCGATCTCAACCTCTCACTTCTGGAACCCGGTACGAATAGCCCCTTCGTTAATTTAATATTTTAGGGACTATATCTTTTATGAGCGGAAAAACGAAAAAAAAATGACAGCCATATTGGGAGTGTAGAATATACATCTTTAGAACAGGAGGCAGTGCATAACTTGGGTCTGATGTACTTTGAACTACCGCTACAAGTGAGATATTCTATGTAATATGTAATATGCAATCATCTACTTTATTAAACAGAATATCTCACACGTATTTTAAAAAGTAATTATATTATTTAATGGAATAGATATCAGCTCAGTGGTCCAAAAAACAACAACAATTTCCTCTTTTAGAATGCCCATATTCTTATTCGAATTACCAAAACAAAACAGAGAACTGAACTGCCAAAGACAAGCATCAGGGGATAGTGGCAAGACTATACTCACTTCAAACAAATTGTAATGGCAGACACTCACCCTCAAAGCTCTTTCCTCCCTGTCCCTCACTTTGGCCTCAGCGTCCGACTTTGACGTGTCCTTGCCGCCCCTGTTGGCACAGTCGTATTCGTAATCTTCATCGTCGTCGTCACCGATAAACAGAGGTCCGTCGTCCTCCTCATTCTCGTCGTCATCAAACACGTACTGGATCCTCTTCTTGACCACCTTCTTGGGCTTGACGATGGTGTTCTTCTCCCTGACGATCTTATGCTTGTACTTGATGCGATTCTCCAGGGACTTCTTAACACTGGAGTGACTGAGTTTCTCCATGGCTTTTATCCCGTCAATGCCCGTCGTCTTGAGCACAGTGTACTCCAGATTAGGGGATATCAGCTCGAGCTCCTTCATTTTGGTTGGACTGGACACTCGGAGTTTGGCCAGTTTTTTTTTCTTGGAACTCATCTCTTTCTTACTGGATGTGGCGAGAATTTCATGAGGGTCTTTAGCTCGCAAGGCCGGACTAATTTTGTCGAGGTCTTCTGGTTTCATTCTCGGATCTTCTTCCTTGACATCTGGCGGCATGTCTGGTGACTGCCTTGAAGGACTTTGGTTTGAACCAGTGGCTCCCTGTTGCTGGGCCAGAAATTGCTCTTCAGTTTTGGCCAACTTAGACTTCTCATCATCAACTCTGGAGTGAACGAATGGAGCTACATTGGCGATGGGGATGTTTTTCACATGCCCCCAAGGGCCGAGGGTGTGGCCTGCCAATGAATTCCGCCTGATGACCTCTGCCCTATGAAATGCCATGTTCCCCGGGGTCGTCTTCTGAGTGTCGTCCATGGGTGGCTGAAGAGGTTGTTGCTGCTGCTCAGGTAGAGCAGTGCCGAGGCTACATCGCCTCACAACTATGGCGTTTCCCGACATCTCGTCTTTGTTTGTCGACATGTCTTTGGCAGTGGGCCCCATGCCCCCATTACCGCTGCTACCACCAAAGCTGTTGTTGTTTGCCACATCATGACTGTTGTTGTTATTGTTTTTGTATGCTTCTTTGACAAGAGGGTTATCAGGGACTGCTGAACCAGCCACTGCAGAAGACATGGAGGAACCCGGGTGAGAGTTAGACTGGGGGTGGGGGAAAGTACGGGGTACTGAATCAAGTGTTGGGGGGTCATCATTGTTGGCCTGAGCTTGGACCCCCTGCTCCTCACCAACCGCTTCCCCCTCGTCATCCTGTGGACTGAGTATGGGCATTTTTGGTGAGGTTGGGATGGGACTACAAGTACTGCTTGCTAGAATTCTGCTTTTGCACTCGGAGGATATGCCCCCTGCTTCATGCTTGTTGGGAGTACTGCTAAAGATCCTTTTGAGAGATTCATCTTTGTTGACAGCATTGAGGATCATGTGTTTCTTTGACCAGGCCTTGTGTGGTGCTGCAGACTTTAAAGATGACGAAGCGGCGGGGGAAGGAGTTGATGTCGTCAAAGGACTTGTGGACTGCGGGATACTAACCGATAATGGAACTGCAAACTGGGCAGAAGATTGAGCCACAGTTACCTCCTTGCAAGTCATGTTTTCTAGAGATGGCTTTTGGGAAAGAACTGCATCTGGCAGGATTCCATCTATAGGGACTGTGGGGCTTTTCTCATCTGCTTTCTTCTCCCCTTTCAAGCTAGTCCCAGAACTCACACGGTCACTTACTGTCTTGACAGATTCAGGCTTGTACAAGGCTTCTGGGTTATTTTTTACCAACCTTTCCGGCAGGCTGGATGAGCTCTCTTTCCTGGCATTTTCAGATTGCTTGTCAGTGTGGTGTGCACCAGATACATTCGGGTAACTCACTCGACGGGACAGGGCTCGCCTGCTCTCTTCTCGCACACCCCCTGCTGGCAATGGACCGGCAGCCTGAGGTAAACCGTTTTTTACTAAATCAGTTGACTTTCCCGCGCGATCAGACTTCTGATTGTGATATTTTAATCCATCGACGTCTTTTGGATTTGCAGGCATCATGCTTGGAGATGTTTTTACATATCCCTGTGTTATCTTGGCTGCACGATAGTCTGCAGGGGTGCCATGAAAGGGCTGTGATTGAGCATAACCAGATTTCACTGCTTGCCTTTGGTGGGCTCCCCATTTCTGGGAAGGCGAAATGGTATTATGGGTGGAGATGGTCGCTTGCTTGTAGGCATCCAGCTCAGCTTGTTTTCTCTGCTGCTGTGTTGGCTGTTTCTGGTAATAGCGTTCCACCATGGCTTCATTATGCTTGCTGGAATACTGAGATCCCTGATAATGCTGTTGAGACATGAGTTGGGCTTGCTGCTTGGAATATACCTGCTGCTGCTGCTGTTGTTGCTGCTGAAGCAGCTGCTCTTTAGCATACTGACCTTGACCTTGCTGAGGCAGGGAGTATGGGGACAGCTGGGAAGTTTGATCTTTCTGTGGCTGCTGGCGCTGCTGCATGTAAAGCTGCTGATGGTGGAGGTGTTGCGGCAGCATGGTTTGCAGAAATCCCCTGCTCTGCCCAAGGCTGGACGCCCTGGATGCCTGTAGAGGATCACTGGAATCTTTCATTCCAAGCTCAATGATTTCTTGTTGTTCACTCATTTTCTGATGATGTTGGTGGACTTGTTGATTGTGAGCATCAATACACTGCTGTTGATGCATCTGCTGTTGCTGTTGTTGCTGCTGCTGCTTCATTAAAGAATGTTGCAGAGCTGCTTGGTGTTGTTGATGATGAGGTTGTTGTTGCTGTTGCTGAGGAGGTATATCATAATGCTGCTGAGGGTGTCGTACTACTACCACTTCATTGGTGCTCATCATTTCATTGTTCTTTGTGCTTACTGTGTCTTTGTACATGCGTTTTGTGTCTGTATGGACACTTGGGCTGTGCTCGCTTCCCATTCTCTGCAACTTCATTTGATAAGCCTGTTCCTCTTTCACCTTCTGGAGCTGGGTGGTTAAGGGAACCATGGTGGTGTTGTTGCCACCAGCATGTTTGACCATATCAGGTACCATTGAGGCACTTCCAAGCTTTCCATGAGGAGTCACCATTGTAAACTTGTGCACATGGGGACTCTGTGGTGTACGGCGGTCATTGCTGGACCTGCTCTCAACACTTGCACGTCCATCAACAGTGCCACGGGTCTCCACACTTAGTCTCCCATCGCTGGTCATCCTGCTGTCGGCGCTAATACGTCCATCAGAGATATAGCCATACTTGGCCTGTCTGGAGAGTCCTGGAGCTGGAGATGCATGTATGGAATAGGAAGGAGATGCCAGCGGACGTTGCTCATAGGTCTCTGTTCCCCTCGGAGATGGAGAAGATATCCATATCGGATTAAGAGCGTTATCAGCTCCGCTCGTAAGTCCTTTTTGAGAAGGCATCACAGATCGAGAAATACCGGGATCTTGCTTTGGTCTCTTAACAGCAGAAACCATGCTTTGATAATCTGAGCTGTCTGTACCTTCGGCGTGCCTCTTCTTTGTTTTGACAGTAAGATCCAGGGGACTATCACCAGCCTTGGAGTTGCCGTGAGCTAGTTTGGTCAGATCTAACGCAGACTGCCCACTGACTCCTTTCTCCTGCTGTCCATGAACTTGGCGCTCTTCTGTATTCATTAGTGGGATGCTGGACTGCATCTGAGAACTTCTACCAATGGACGATGGCCGTGTGGGCATGTAGTCCCTCTGTGGAACAGGGAAGCGATCAGAAGCTAATGATCTCTGATCAGGATACGTGGGGGTTGACTTTGGCGTTGTATCGTACATTATTCGAGGTTGGCCAGTACTAATAGAGCCCTGCATTCGGGGCGGGCCCACGTCCCGAAGACCAGGGTGATTTGCTTCAAGATCTCCCAGGTGAGACATCACACTTTTTGTTGGTCCGCTCATCGAGATGTCATCAGTGTGATACCCCGAACGAGGCTGCTTGGAGGACACATGTTGGTACCCACTGTCACGCCAACTCATTTCCTCACCTTGGATGCTTGGTCGTATGACCGACTTTTGAAGCTGGGCAGACGGGTTGTGCTCGTGGGAAAATGTTCCGATTCTGTCTGGGTGAGACTGGCTGCTGGAATAGGACGAGTGACTGCCAGGTTGTTGGTTAGGCGAATGGGGTACCAAAGAAGCCGGGGCCTGCCCGGTTCTGTGAGCCAGCTCGGCACCAATGGGATATGTCATGGCTTTGGCAAGACTGGGGTGCTGCTCATGACTTTGGGTTTTATTGTAAAGAGTTTGAGAACCACTGATTCCCATACCAACATACGAAGATGACTTCCTCATGTGATCTTCATGTCTGCGAGGGTCTAACATGGGTGAATCCACCTGGTGTTTCAGATGGTGACTAGACATTTCTAAGCTCTGCTTTGTAATACTCCTGGGCAATGGAGCGCCGCTATACCGAGGGTCCCGTATATCGGCTCTGTGGTCCCTCATTAGTTCTCTATGCTGCGGAGACAGCTGCTCAACGGGGTGTAGGCTCAAACCTTGCTTAGCGTCGAGAATGGGGGCCCCTTTCACCATCTCAGTCATATAATGGCCAGGCGGAAGCAGTTTCTGGTGCTCCCCGTGATAAGACCTGCTTTGTTTACCAGTCATGTAAAGGGACTGATCTTGCTGGGAGTGTAAGGTGTTACCAGCAGGAACAAGACAATCCGCACCCCTGCTGGCTTTCTGTCCAGGGTATGAGATGCCCAGTGGAGGACCAGGCATGTTCTGAGTGGGTCCTCCGGGCTTGGTGGCTGGGCCCCCGCCGTGAGGTGAAATAACTTGGCCGGTGTTGAACGAACACCCTAAACCAGATTCCATGCCGTCGTACAAAACTTTTAAAGGATCCGACATGAGGGCAGGCATAACAGGCTGCTGCTGGGACCTTGAGAGCCTTCCAGAGGATGGCATCTGGTGCTGGACACTGCGAGAAGGCTCCACGTGGAGCAATGCATCCCGCTGTACACGACCTTCCGGTATCATACTCCGTTTGTCTTGTTGCATCAAGGATCTCGGGTCTGAGAAATTCCTCGAGTCTGACCTGTGGATCTGATGTTGCTGTGACAGCTGGTGGTGCTGTGAGAGCTGGTGGTGCTGTGACAGTTGATGGTGCTGCAGCTCGGGCATTAATCTCGGGGCCTCTTTTGGGGGAAGTGAATCCAAGGACCTGGGATCGTGGGGAGGAACCCTGCCGACATCTAACGCTTTCATTTCCCGACTTTGATGTTCGTCGTGACCACCACGTCGGAGGTCGTGGTTTAATCCGACGGCACTTCTGGGGTCGACGGCAACGCCCCTGGAATCGATGGCGACAGCTCTGGAGTTAAGGGCGGGGGATCTGGGATCGTGCACCCCGGGTAACGCCTTCGGCTGATGCTGTCTGCTCATGTAATGATGTAGACTGTCGGACGTCACGGTGGTGTGGTGGGTAAATCCAGGTGGTCCGCTGAGAGACATCGTCATCTCAACCCCGACCCCGGGACCATGCCGACCCCCATCTTTCAGTTGTTCCATGTTGACCGGGGGGGGGGGCGCAAGTCAAACTGACGACTAGGGAGGACTTGTTACAATCATGGTGCTTCTGTTTGGACGTCCTCTGCCTGCGAAAGAAACAAATGAAAAGTTAAATGGTGGTGTGGTGGGTAAATCCAGGTGGTCCGGCGAGAGACGTCGTCCTCTCAACCCCGGCCCCGGGACCAGGCCGCCCCCCATCTTTAAGTTGTTCCGGGTTGACCGGGGGGGGGGGGCGCAAGTCAAACTGACGACTAGGGAGGACTTGGTACAATCATGGTGCTTCTGTTTGGACGTCCTCTGCCTGCGAAAGAAACAAATGAAAAGTTAAAGTTTTAGTACCGGTATATAGCATATCGGTGATGCATCTTACAGATTTATTTATACATCACTTTTTAAAATGTATTTTTATCCTTATACTATCTGCATCAATCTTGACTATCATGTTATGATACCATTATATTTTTTAACAGTATATATCTCTATACGATGCATGCGGTTTCTTACAAAGGTTTATTAGGATGCATGACGTCAAAGAGCGTATATCTACATATATATATATATATATCCTTAAAGACGCTACATAATTCCATATATAATAGTCTTTAAAAATGTGTATTTTGTTTTTCCTGGTTACAAGAAAAAACACCAAGGAAATAGGTTGTAATACCTTATTCTTTGAAGTTACTAAAAGTAATACTGATGCTTTAAGAAATCCCCCTAAAAATGTGCTTCTGGTAAAAAAAAAAAGGCTGTTGGACTGGAAGGAAAAAAAAGATTGGGGGGGGGGGGAATAAGGGGGGGCGAGAGGTGGTGGGGTTGCAGTGCGCGTAAGATTCTCTTTGTCTCATGGTCTGCACACAACACGCTATACAGGTAGACGGCAGATCAACGTAAACAGCTTCTAACACCTGGTAACAACAGTTTACACGGTCAGAGGTGACGACGTGGGAACTCGCAAGCTGTTGGGGCCAAACTTAGACACCTCATTACGACACAAGACAATGTGGAGTCAGGGCTAAACTTAGACAACTCATTACGACACAAGACAAGGTGGAGTCAGGGCTAAACTTAGACAACTCATTACGACACAAGACAAGGTGGAGTCAGGGCTAAACTTAGACAGCTCATTACGACACAAGACATGGTGGAGTCAGGGCCAAACTTAGACAACTCATTACGACACAAGACAAGGTGGAGTCAGGCCTAAACTTAGACAGCTCATTACGACACAAGACAAGATGGAGTCAGGGCTAAACTTAGACAACTCATTACGTCACGGCAAGACGAGGCAATGTGGAGTCAGGACTATTAGTGATGAAAGAGATGTCGCCAAGATTAGAGTATAGATGTGGGATTGTGAAGGAATGGGGTTGTCAAATGTGACAGGATAACACTCTCTAATGTGAAGGGATGGATTGTTAAATGTGACCGGATGAGATTGTAAAACGCGAAGTGATGGGACTACCGAATGTGACAGAATGAGATTGTAAAATATGACAGAATGGGATTGTCAAATTTAACATGATGGCCTTGTAAAAATGACAGGATGAGATTGCTGAATGTGAAGGGATGGGATTGTCAATGTGACAGGATAAGACTGTCAAATGTAATTTCCTGTGATTTTCAGGTGAGGATAATGGGATTGTCAGATCTGAATAGATAAGACTTTCAGAATTGAATAGAGGTGATTGTTAAATGTGAATAGATAGGATCGTCAGATGTTATTGGCATATGACAATCCTTTTAAATGAGAACAGAAGTGACTATAAATTGGGATCCCTTGTGAATATATA
Organism: Lymnaea stagnalis; assembly: GCA_964033795.1. Taxonomy (NCBI): domain Eukaryota; kingdom Metazoa; phylum Mollusca; class Gastropoda; family Lymnaeidae; genus Lymnaea; species Lymnaea stagnalis. Next base: position 19,925 of record CAXITT010000469.1, on the reverse strand, counting down.
ATAAGAATAGATATGACTTTACAATTTTATTGCCATGTGAGTATAAAATGTTTTTGGAACACAAATGTGAATGGATGATTCAATTGTTATTAATTTGGTTCAAAGCATGTGTTCGATAGGTCAACATTCTATTGTGTAATCCATTAAAGCCTGTGTTGGATAGGCCAACATTCTGTAGAGTTATCCATTAAAGTATGTGTTCGATAGGCCAACATTCTGTTGCGTAATCCATAGGCCAACATTCTGTTTTGTAATCCATTAAAGCATGTGTCGATAGGCCAACATTATGTTGTGCAATCCATTAAAGCCTGTGTCCGATAGGCCAACATTCTGTTGTGTAATCCATGAAAGTATGTGCTCGATAGGCCAACATTCTGTTTTGTAATCCATTGAAGCATGTGTTCGATAGGCCAACATCCTGTAGTGTTATCCATTATGTGCTCGATAGGCCAACATTCCGTTGTGTAATCCATTCCAGGACTGTCACACGACAATGTCCAATCCAGATTATACAAGCCATTAACTGTAAGAACCCTGTTAACTTTCTGTGTTGGTTTTATTAAGTAATTGTGATGAACCTAACGCCCAGATCTGCGTTTTTGTTGTCTGTGTCTGAGTTTGTTGTTTGTTTGTTTGTTTGTTTAATGGTTTGCAAGTATTATCCTGTGTTCAAATGATAACTATCAACAAAATGGAGAAATGTGCACTGTGTGTGTGTGCTTGTGTCGGTGACCACTGGCATTCATATCCATGCAGTGGCAGACCTTGACTAAATGCCGCCTTGGGCGACCCTAAGACACACACAGCGTTTACAAAATGTTCTATATATCCATCCAACGCTTACTGCGCAGATCTCACTGGAACTAACTGAACGGCGTCTTCTGAGAGGAAGACTCCGACCAAGAGTGTCAAGAATTAGCGATTCTGGAGCTATGTGAGGCACCAAAAGGGGTGGCCATTTGACATATGACCCAAAAGCACAGGCTGACATACTCAATCAGCAGTTTCAGTCGGTCTTTGATGACGGTAGAGAGTGCTCATTCCTGACCAAGACCACCGACACAAGACCACCGACACAAGACCACCGACACAAGACCACCGACACACGACCACCGACACAGGGCCACCGAGAAACTGACATCCCAAGCTAGACTGTTCGCTGATAACACGGTGATGTACAGGAAGATCGCCAACAGGATCTTAATCGGTTAGCTGAGTGGGAGATGAGCTGGGACATGGAATTTCATCCTGCCAAGTCAAGTGCCAGACACTGTCAGTCTCTAGAACTCCTCTACACTACCAATACGAACTGCATGGCAATATACTTGAGCCAGTTTCCTCCGTAAAGTGCCTGGGTGTTACCGTCCGCTGGGACGAGCATATTAACAAAGTGTGCAACCAGGCAAATAAGACCCTGGGGTTCTTAAGGCGTAATCTAGATCGGAAACTCCAGTGTGAAAGAAAGAGCCTATAAAGCCTTTGTCTGGCCGCTTTTAGACTACGCATCTTCAGTCTGGTACCCATTCACCCAGAAGAGCATCGACATGTTGGAGGCTGTCCAGCGACGGGCAGCACGCTTTGTCCTGAACCACTACAGGAATACCTCTAGTGTTGACAGCATGCTGGAAACACTGGGCTGTTCACTATTGGAGGAACGACGACGACTATCCAGGCTCTCCACAATGTACAAGATAAATAATGGGCTGGTCCAATGCTCCAGCTTTAAACAGAAACTCGTCCTTCTCCCCCTTAGACACCGACGAGGCCATGACATGCAGTTCCGGCTCATACCAGCAAGAAGCCAGTATAGGAACTGCTCATTCCTGACCAAGACAATCAGGGACTGGAACAAGCTTCCAAAAGGAACAGTTGAGGCGACAACACTTGGCATATTTGAGTCCATTGCCTCAGGCCTTCCAACCCCCAGTGCATGATACCATCACTAAGTAGCCCTTGCAACCAGTGAAATATGCTCATCAGCAACAGGCACAGAAACATTGCAAATCCCTTCAACATGCATAGGAGCCAAAATGATTTTTTGAAAAAAACTGATTGTGGGCCCTTAATATATATATATATATATATCTATCTTGTGATTATGAAATGAGAATCGACATGACTATAAATTTGGATAAGCTTTTCAACCCCTAAAGTGCCGCCCCTTCACACTTCCCTAGATACGCCACTGCTCCCATGAAATCCGAAAGTTGGGAAAGAATTTCGTTGAAAATATTCAAACGGACGAAATTCAGTGAAGACGGAATTGATGAAATATTTACTTGAACCAACTCAAAGCCGGCAGTCATAAGGCCTTATGTTGCGTGTCTCGTACAAATATAGAAAATCGTGTTATTTTTAAACATTCCCAGACAATGTTATATTTTTATTTTGCTAATAGTTTACATTAAAATTCTTTATCTTCACCCCCCACCCCACACCCCTTTGCAAATCTAATTCATTTCACCTGTCAGACTCGCAGTGAAGATATTGTAAGTTCACACGCTATTGAATGTGGTCCACCTGTGACCTAAATACGTGCAGGTAAAGCACGTCGATCAAAGTTATTTTGTTTAACCAAAAAAAAAAATTAAAAAAATAGAAAAACGTAGGTGTAGTGTTTAAACAAAGGTTCGTACAACCGAATCTACACACAGCCGAATCTTCATTCAACCGAATCTTCAAACAACCGAATCTTCATTCAACCGAATCTACACACAACCGAATCTACACACAACCGAATCTTCTTTCAACCGAATCTTCAAACAACCGAATCTACACACAACCGAATCTACACACAACCGAATCTTCATTCAACCGAATCTTCAAACAACCGAATCTACATACAACCGAATCTACACACAACCGAATCTACACACAACCGAATCTACACACAACCGAATCTTCATTCAACCGAATCTTCAAACAACCAAGAATTCACAAACTACCAAACATTCATGACAATCATACCCCCCCCCCCGGTTAGTAATAGACCAGGGGTTCATAAATTGACAGTCATACACACAACCGAATCTTCATTCAACCGAATCTTCAAACAACCAAGAATTCACAAACTACCAAACATTCATGACAATCATACCCCCCCCCCCGGTTAGTTATAGAGCAGGGGTTCATAAATTGACAGTCATGAGCCCCAGTGAGTAAAAGAGCAAAGGTTCATAAATTGACAGCCATGAGCCCCAGGGAGTTATAGAGCAAAGGTTTATGAATTGACAGTCATGAGACCCAGTGAATTATAGAGCAGAGGTTCATAAATTGACAGTCATGACCCCCAATGAGTTATAGAGCAGAAGTTCATAAATTGGCATTCATGGGCCCCAGTGCTATATAGAGCAGAGGTTTATAAATGGTCAGTGATTGAGCCCTGGGAGGACATATGTGAGAAGTTCACAAAAACTTGCAGGCGGGCCACCAATCCCTTTTAGGCAGAAATAAATGCATATGTTAAGAAAAAAAATACAAAGAGGGACTAAAGACTATTAAAAAGAGCCGTTAGTCTCATATGGGGCAACTAACTGGTCCTTGGGATGAGGTCTATAAGAAGGTCGTTGGCCCTCCCACTATCATCAAATATTCTAGATGGGGTTGATCAGACTGTCTTTAGGTCTCTCGTCAATCTCGGGTAGTCTCTTCAGTCCGGGGAAGGTGCACGCGTGCACCACTGACGTCAACACTGAAAACACACAGCCTGGATCATCGATCTCATCAAAGAAACGAATTCCAGGAGCCCCTCCCGCCGCCCCCCCCCCGCGGGCAAGCGACCTTCTGGCTTGGTCATTACGTGGATCGATAGCTTTCATATAGCGTGCTCCGTTAAATCTGGATGGTGGTTCCATTCCCTCCCCCCCCCCCCCCCCCGCGGGCAAGCGACCTTCTGGCTTGGTCATTACGTGGATCGATAGCTTTCATATAGCGTGCTCCGTTAAATCTGGATGGTGGTTCCATGTTGGGAACACTCGGCCTATTGTTGTTGATGCATTGTTTTCCCCAGTTAGGTCCGCGCGCTTGTTTTCCCAATCCGTCTTATGGCGGCGCTGTGGTTTTTTAAGACACGTTAAATTCTCATTCTTTTCTTTCCCGGAACAGAAACAAAATGTCGAGATGGGTGACAGGACATCATCAGATGGTTGTCATGACATCATCAGATGGCTGACACGAAAGAATCGATTGTTGACACGACAGAATCAGATGTTGGTCTGATATAAACAGATGGTTGACACGGCATAAATATAATCAGATGGTTGACACGGCATAAATATAGTCAGATGGTTGACACGACATAAATATAGTCAGATGGTTCAAACGGCATAAATATAGTCAGATGATTGACACGACATAAATATAGACAGATGGTTGACACGGCATAAATATAGTCAGATGGTTGACACGGCGTAAATATAACCTGATGGTTGACACAGCATAAATATAATCAGATGGTTGACACGGCATAAATCTAGTCAGATGGTTGGCACGGCATAAATATAGACAGATGGTTGACACGGCATAAATCTAGTCAGATGGTTGACACGGCATAAATGTAACCAGATGGTTGACACGACAGAATTAGATGGTTACAGAGCACGCGTTATGGAATTATCCTTCGAGTACCTGGCAATCTTAATCAGGTTAAGTTCTGCTACTCAAGGAAAATATATTATTCCAAAGTCCTTAAGATTGCCGTATTAAGGACATGTCCTCCATTTTCTCGCCACTGCAAGTAGCACGTCGTTAGTTGTTGTTTCGCCGTTGGATTTGGGTTTGTTTGGTTCTTGCCATTGTTTAATCCAACATGAAATGTCCCTACGTGTCTGTGGCGCTGGCAAAATCACCATTTTCAGCTCCATCAATTTTAAAACTTAATTTGGGCATAGGATATGATCTTATTTCATTCACTGTTACATACTTTTTATTTTATTTCCATTTGAATTGATACTTTTTTTTCTTCGTTTGTTGTTACTTCTTCTCTTCTCCTTCTAGACATTAAGGGCCAAAGATCAATTTATCGATCATTCTGGCTCCTAGTTTGCTGTTGTTGTTTGTTCTTTTTTAAACTCAACATTTTAAGCTCTAAATAGCTCTTTGTTGTAAGAGTTGACCTCGGCCAACAATTTTTTTTTGGTATGTTGCTATTGTCACACAGAAACGTTTTTGTGGGGGTATATCGCTATTGTCACGGACTCTTTTTTTTTGTTAAAGGTTTGTCGCTACTGCTCTCAAGCACACGAACACCACCCCCATAGATAGCAGAAAAACATTGTCCATCCTTTGTAGCCCATCAAAACTACCCCTTACATAACCCAACACCCTCTCGTGTAGACATACAAAATACCCTCTTAGATAACATAACACCCTCTCTTGTAGACATCCAAAAACACTCTGTTAGATAGCATAACACCCTCTCTTGTAGACATCCAAAAACACTCTCTTAGATAGCATAACACCCTCTCTTGTAGACATCCAAAAACACTCTCTTAGATAGCATAACACCCTCTCTTGTGGACATCCAAAAACACTCTCTTAGATAGCATAACACCCTCTCTTGTGGACATCCAAAAACACTCTCTTAGATAGCATAACACCCTCTCTTGTGGACATCCAAAAACACTCTCTTAGATAGCATAACACCCTCTCTTGTGGACATCCAAAAACACTCTGTTAGATAGCATAACACCCTCTCTTGTAGACATCCAAAAACACTCTCTTAGATAGCATAACACCCTCTCTTGTAGACATCCAAAAACACTCTCTTAGATAGCATAACACCCTCTCTTGTGGACATCCAAAAACACTCTCTTAGATAGCATAACACCCTCTCTTGTGGACATCCAAAAACACTCTGTTAGATAGCATAACACCCTCTCTTGTAGACATCCAAAAACACTCTCTTAGATAGCATAACACCCTCTCTTGTGGACATCCAAAAACACTCTCTTAGATAGCATAACACCCTCTCTTGTAGACATCCACACACACTCTCTTGGATAGCATAACACCCTCTCTTGTAGACATCCAAAAACACCTCCTTAGATAGACAACACCCTCTATTGTAATCCTCCAACATCATCCCCAACTCCATGGTATGTTTGATCTAACTAGTATAATGTGACCACACTCCCCACCCCCCATAACCGAACAAGACAAATGTACGCCATAAATAGTTCATAAAACTTCGCCCTTAGCCAATACAACAATAAACAATTAAAAGCAAGGGACATCACTCTGCAGTGATTGAAAACAATTTGGACAGGGACACCACTCTACAGTGATTGAAAACAATTTGGACAGATAATTTATTAAAAGCCCAACGCAACTAACCGACATATCACACACACGTACACAGTGTACACAGCCAGTCAAATAACCCCCACACACCGCACAAACACATACAAATACACATACACATTAAAAAAAAAAAAACTGGCATTTTTGCAGTGATCACATTCATGTTGGGCCGACTGCAAAACGCGTTTGATACACTTTGTATGATACATTCTTTCTTGGAGGAGTCTGAGCAGTCCAAATGTTTATGATAGCTTGACTGATAAATATGCAAACCGTTGTAAGCTGGTACACAAAATGAGACGGGTTGTTTATAAACCGTTGGAAGCTGATTTAGACAAAAACTTAGACTCTACTGGGGCCCAATAGGAAAAATTATTCCAAATTTTTTATAACCAGTTTCTACTTGTCCTAATCTTCCCTTAGTTTCTACTGGTTCTAATCTTCCCTTAGTTTCTACTGGTTCTAATGCTCACTTAGTTTCTACTGGTTCTAATCTCCCCTTAGTTTCTACTGGTCCTAATGCTCACTTAGTTTCTACTGGTTCTAATGCTCACTTAGTTTCTACTGGTTCTAATCTCCCCTTAGTTTCTACTGGTTCTAATCTTCCCTTAGTTTCTACTGGTCCTAATGCTCACTTAGTTTCTACTGGTCCTAATCTTCCCTTAGTTTCTACTGGTTCTAATGCTCACTTAGTTTCTGCTGTTCCTAATCTCCCCTTAGTTTCTACTGGTTCTAATGCTCACTTAGTTTCTACTGGTCCTAATCTCCCCTTAGTTTCTACTGGTTCTAATGCTCACTTAGTTTCTGCTGTTCCTAATCTCCCCTTAGTTTCTACTGGTTCTAATGCTCACTTAGTTTCTACTGGTCCTAATCTCCCCTTAGTTTCTACTGGTTCTAATGCTCACTTAGTTTCTGCTGGTCCTAATCTCCCCTTAGTTTCTACTGGTTTTAATGCTCACTTAGTTTCTGCTGGTCCTAATCTCCCCTTAGTTTCTACTGGTTCTAATGCTCACTTAGTTTCTGCTGGTTCTAATGCTCACTTAGTTTCTGCTGTTCCTAATCTCCCCTTAGTTTCTGCTGGTTCTAATGCTCACTTAGTTTCTGCTGGTTCTAATGCTCACTTAGTTTATGCTGTTCCTAATCTCCCCTTAGTTTCTGCTGGTTCTAATGCTCACTTAGTTTCTGCTGGTTCTAATGCTCACTTAGTTTCTGCTGTTCCTAATCTCCCCTTAGTTTCTACTGGTTCTAATGCTCACTTAGTTTCTGCTGTTCCTAATCTCCCCTTAGTTTCTACTGGTTTTAATGCTCACTTAGTTTCTGCTGGTCCTAATCTCCCCTTAGTTTCTACTGGTTTTAATGCTCACTTAGTTTCTGCTGGTCCTAATCTCCCCTTAGTTTCTACTGGTTCTAATGCTCACTTAGTTTCTACTGGTTCTAATCTCCCCTTAGTTTCTACTGGTCCTAATGCTCACTTAGTTTCTACTGGTCCTAATCTTCCCTTAGTTTCTACTGGTTCTAATGCTCACTTAGTTTCTACTGGTCCTAATGCTCACTTAGTTTCTACTGGTTCTAATGCTCACTTAGTTTCTACTGGTCCTAATGCTCACTTAGTTTCTACTGGTCCTAATCTTCCCTTAGTTTCTACTGGTTCTAATGCTCACTTAGTTTCTACTGGTTCTAATGCTCACTTAGTTTCTACTGGTTCTAATGCTCACTTAGTTTCTACTGGTCCTAATGCTCACTTAGTTTCTACTGGTCCTAATCTTCCCTTAGTTTCTACTGGTTCTAATGCTCACTTAGTTTCTACTGGTCCTAATGCTCACTTAGTTTCTACTGGTCCTAATGCTCACTTAGTTTCTACTGGTCCTAATGCTCACTTAGTTTCTACTGGTCCTAATGCTCACTTAGTTTCTACTGGTCCTAATGCTCACTTAGTTTCTACTGGTCCTAATGCTCACTTAGTTTCTACTGGTCCTAATGCTCACTTAGTTTCTACTGGTCCTAATGCTCACTTAGTTTCTACTGGTCCTAATGCTCACTTAGTTTCTACTGGTCCTAATGCTCACTTAGTTTCTACTGGTCCTAATGCTCACTTAGTTTCTACTGGTCCTAATGCTCACTTAGTTTCTACTGGTCCTAATGCTCACTTAGTTTCTACTGGTCCTAATGCTCACTTAGTTTCTACTGGTCCTAATGCTCACTTAGTTTCTACTGGTCCTAATGCTCACTTAGTTTCTACTGGTCCTAATGCTCACTTAGTTTCTACTGGTCCTAATGCTCACTTAGTTTCTACTGGTCCTAATGCTCACTTAGTTTCTACTGGTCCTAATGCTCACTTAGTTTCTACTGGTCCTAATGCTCACTTAGTTTCTACTGGTCCTAATGCTCACTTAGTTTCTACTGGTCCTAATGCTCACTTAGTTTCTACTGGTCCTAATGCTCACTTAGTTTCTACTGGTCCTAATGCTCACTTAGTTTCTACTGGTCCTAATGCTCACTTAGTTTCTACTGGTCCTAATGCTCACTTAGTTTCTACTGGTCCTAATGCTCACTTAGTTTCTACTGGTCCTAATGCTCACTTAGTTTCTACTGGTCCTAATGCTCACTTAGTTTCTACTGGTCCTAATGCTCACTTAGTTTCTACTGGTCCTAATGCTCACTTAGTTTCTACTGGTCCTAATGCTCACTTAGTTTCTACTGGTCCTAATGCTCACTTAGTTTCTACTGGTCCTAATGCTCACTTAGTTTCTACTGGTCCTAATGCTCACTTAGTTTCTACTGGTCCTAATGCTCACTTAGTTTCTACTGGTCCTAATGCTCACTTAGTTTCTACTGGTCCTAATGCTCACTTAGTTTCTACTGGTCCTAATGCTCACTTAGTTTCTACTGGTCCTAATGCTCACTTAGTTTCTACTGGTCCTAATGCTCACTTAGTTTCTACTGGTCCTAATGCTCACTTAGTTTCTACTGGTCCTAATGCTCACTTAGTTTCTACTGGTCCTAATGCTCACTTAGTTTCTACTGGTCCTAATGCTCACTTAGTTTCTACTGGTCCTAATGCTCACTTAGTTTCTACTGGTCCTAATGCTCACTTAGTTTCTACTGGTCCTAATGCTCACTTAGTTTCTACTGGTCCTAATGCTCACTTAGTTTCTACTGGTCCTAATGCTCACTTAGTTTCTACTGGTCCTAATGCTCACTTAGTTTCTACTGGTCCTAATGCTCACTTAGTTTCTACTGGTCCTAATGCTCACTTAGTTTCTACTGGTCCTAATGCTCACTTAGTTTCTACTGGTCCTAATGCTCACTTAGTTTCTACTGGTCCTAATGCTCACTTAGTTTCTACTGGTCCTAATGCTCACTTAGTTTCTACTGGTCCTAATGCTCACTTAGTTTCTACTGGTCCTAATGCTCACTTAGTTTCTACTGGTCCTAATGCTCACTTAGTTTCTACTGGTCCTAATGCTCACTTAGTTTCTACTGGTTCTAATGCTCACTTAGTTTCTACTGGTCCTAATGCTCACTTAGTTTCTACTGGTCCTAATGCTCACTTAGTTTCTACTGGTCCTAATCTTCCCCTAGTTTCAACTTGTCCTAATCTTCCTTTAGTTTCTGTTGGTCCTAATCTTCCCTTAGACTCTGCACCCTGAATGTTTGAAGTGACCATCAACGATTCACCTCTCTTTGGTCAGCTGCCCCCCCCACCCCCATTCTGCTTCAAATGACCACAACATAACACCCCACGGGAGTTACTGTAGCACGTAATAGGTTCACCAAGTCCAGAAATAATCCGTTGGCCCCGGGGGCAGACAACAGCCTTGTTCATAATGAATATTTTGTGAACGTCTCGCTAAGTCAGCGATTCTCAACCTATGCGTCGCGACCTCTTTGGCGATCGAACGACCTTTACAAAGGGGTCGCCTGAGACCATCAGAAAACATATTTATGAACTAGCAACGAAAATAATTTTATGGTTGAGCGTTACGACAACATGAGTAAATATTAAAGGGTCGCGGCATTTGGAAGGTTGAGAACAACTGGGCTAAGTCTTTAACAATCGTTTGTGTGCTAAGCATAGAATAGCATAACGGTGATGTTGTTGTTTTTTTTTTTTTTGTATTTTTTTTTGTTGTTGTTGTTATTGGGTTTTGTTGTTTGTTTTTTGTTGTTGTTGTTGTGTTTTGTTTTTTTTTTGCGGGNTGGACTGACCAGTGGCCGGTGACGCAAAACAAAATACTAATAATTCCACACCAACCTGCCGACCCTCGGAACAAGGACGAATCGTACAGGTAATTTTTTTTATTTATTGTTTCCGGATCGGACAACATGTTGCATTGCTCCCTGACCCGGCCGTGGATGGAAGCCAACGGATATGACGTAGCATAGTTTCGGTGCTATTTCCTAGATCAGTTGTGTTTTTATTTGTGTTTTTTTTTTTGTTGTTGTTTTTTTTGGTTTTTGTTTTTTGTTTTTTGTTGTTGTTGTTGTGTTTTGTTTTTTTTTTGCGGGAGGGGGGGGTGGGGGTGTTGTTGCACAGTGGTGTAATTAAATAGGTGTTCCAATTTAGGACAACAACGAAAATAAATAGTGACTTCGTTTGCAGGAGAATAAGTAGATGGACACATTTGGGGAATAAATGAATGGACAAATTTGGGGAATAAGTGGATGAACAAATTAGAGGAATAAGTGGATGGACAAATTTGGGGAATAAGTGGATAAATTTGAGGAATAAGTAGGGCAATTTTGGGTGAAAAGTAGAAGAACAAATTTGGGGAATAAGTAGACGGACAAGGTTGTGTAAAAAAGAGGAAATGCTTTAAATTGGCGCTGGTCGGGTAACGGACTGATGAAACTAAACTGTTAACATGGTTTTGATGGATACATTAAAAACAATTGAAACTGACGGCAGTAAAGTGACGATAAACAGCAAACTCAACAAAGCAAAGGACAAATTATTACATACTAGAAACACAAGACGATAACGGGGAATGTTTCAATTTCAATCAAGTTTTTTAACTTACAGCCAAAGGTTTCACTAAATCCAAGAATGATGATGTTGAAATGATGGATTTGTACAACTGAGTTCCCATAGAAGAGAAGCTTTCCGAAGGTCTCCCAGCTCTTGATTGCATTCGATTCCAAACACCTAGAGAAGATAAACTCAATGTTAACATTGTCTCAAACCGGACGTGAGAATTAAGAGTATAATTGCTATCTTAAAAGACAAGATTGTAGCATGCCCCTCGGCTAGTGCACCTCTACTAGACAGTCACTCGGTTAATATACCTCTCCTGCTGTCCATCTCTTAGTATACCTCTCCTGGACTGTCCCTCTGTTAGTACAACTCTCCTAGACTGTACCTTGTTTATCATACCTCCCCTTGACTGCCCCTTGGTTAGTATACCTCAAGTCAGGGTCGTCATCTATGCTAAATTTTATCCCATTTGAAATTCCTAATTCAACATTACTGAAAATGGTAACAGAAGTCTCCTGCATGGGACTGAAAACAGGGAAAAGGAAAAAAAAAAAGGGGGGGGGGGGGGGGGTTGCGTGTGGTCCACTACTTATCTCTGGGTGCCAGGAGCCATCAAGGACGAGCCGTACCAGTCGGGTGCCCGAACGACTGCTACCCCAGGTAGCGCCTGGGATGATTTACGGGCGGGAGGGGCGGCATAGGGGTAAGCTACTTGACTTGCTCGCCGTCCCATTCATCAAAATTGTTTGAACAACGACGGGAAACACATCCCCGAGCTTCAGGGCGTACCGGGTACAGCGTGTCACCGAGGTCACAGGTCACTGACATAAATTAAGATATGAGCACTTTCCGAATTGAAAGACCCAGGTCATTTTGCGTGCGGCCGCCACGAGGATGTCAGAGAGTGTGGCTGTAATGTGGATATCGGAAGGATGTCAGAGAGTGTGGCTGTAATGTGGATATCGGAAGGATGTCAGAGTGTGCCTGTAATGTGGATATCGGAAGGATGTCAGAGTGTGGCTGTAATGTGGATATCGGAAGGATGTCAGAGAGTGTGGCTGTAATGTGGATATCGGAAGGATGTCAGAGAGTGTGGCTGTAATGTGGATATCGGAAGGATTTCAGAGAGTGTGGCTGTAATGTGGATATTGGAAGGATGTCGGAGAGTGTGGCTGTAATGTGGATATCGGAAGGATGTCGGAGAGTGTGGCTGTAATGTGGATATCGGAGTGAAGAAAAAAAAACGTTCATGTCTTTATTTTAAGCTGGGTACGAGTACAAGATGGGGACCGCTTCCTGGTTTTATTGTCATTCACGAAGGTGTTTTGTACTCAACCCAACCGAAATAAATGGCGTGCAGGGAATGGCCGCTTTATTAAAGTGACCCAGGTCTGTTTGCTCTAACAAACACAATATGAAGTACAACTGGATCAGCGGTTGTTTGTTTGTTTGTTTTTTTGTGTGTAAATCTGTGGGTCGCCACCCCTCAGGGGGGTCAAACGACCCTTAAGCAAGTGTCGCCTAAGACCATCGGAAATCACATGCTTATGAACCAACTGAACTCGATAGATGGGGGCGCCGTCCATATATTAAGTAAGCATGGAGGGATTGTTGATTTTGAATATTTTGCGTAGGGACAATGTTTTGGGGAAGAAAAAAGAAAAGGGTGGGGGGGGGGTTATTACACAAATGCTGCAATAATTATCGCGAGAGTCTCTAATAAGATAAGATAAGATTATTTTATTAATTCAAACAAATGGAATTTTTTTTTTATTGCATTGTACATTTTCAGCACATAAAAAAAACAATGTGAACACACAACAACTACATTTTATTATTTCACAAGTGAAAAACAGCCATTCAGTGAATTCTCTTAGCCATACCATGGACTTGTTAGTTCTCATTAAGATTTGTGACTTAAGGTTGGAGCACGCTGGTCAATTCGTACAGATTGGGGAACAAACGAATTTTCATATCTTTCAGTCCTCGCCCTGAGAGAACGAATTTGTCCCCAACGGACCGATCCTAAGTATCTGTGATGAGAGGGTTGGATGTATCAATCCAAAATGTATTTAGTTTTACAATAACAGATTCTTTCTTCAAACAGTTCTTCAAGTGAAAGATGTTATGTTTGTGTTATGTTCCTAACTTTCTTGATTAGTCGGTTTATTCGGTATTTAATATCAGACGATGAATTCCCACACCAGCAGGTAATACTGAAATTAAGCAGGCTTCCAACTGTTGCACTGTGGGATAAGTTAACCGTGTTTGTTTACGCCGAAATTGTAATTGGGTTTGGGGGGAGGGTTGTTGTTGTTGTTTTTTTTGGAGGTATACCAGTCTTTGGTTGAATTTCCTATACAGCCCTTGGCCGTGCTCATGTCATGTTAGCTTATTATTAATGGTGACACAATAGTACTTATATGCCTCTACTTTCTCTACAATTTGATTTTTATGTTTAGATCTGTAATCTGGCGTTTCCCCCTCCTGAAATCAACAACCATTTCCTTTGTGTTTGAGACATTCAGCTGGAGAAAATTTTCATCGCACCAATTGATAAAGCTTGTAACTAAGTTGCGGTATAGACCTTCTCCTTCAGATATTAAGACAACGATGGTGGCATCATCGGCAAATTTTAAAATTCAAACGGTGTCGCTTGAGCTTTGAATAGCATTGGTATATGTGGTATACAGTACAGGAGAGAGAACACAGCCTTGTGGTGTCCCGGTGCTTATTTCTCTGGTTAGAGATACTTGGTTATTTACTTTGACATATTGTGGTCGATTTGTTAAAAAGTTCAGTATCCAAGCTTGAATATTTAAATTTACATCCAACGAGGAAAGTTCCTTATCATAAGGTGTGGTTGGGTTGTGTTAAATGCTGATGAGAAGTCTTAGAAAAGTACTCTGGCGTATGTTTTAGGGCAGTCTAGGTGATGGTAAAGTCTCTCCAACAATAGTAAGATAGCATCTCTTAAAAACAAATCTGTGACAACCATGATTTCAAATTATTTTCAAAAGGGCTGTACGATTAGGACCACGAGGTACTGTCATTATCGAAATACAACACACCGCTTGTGTTGTCAAAGTAAACTACACTGTGACACGCTGGTACGTGTGGCATAATTTGTGACACATTTCATTCGGCTGAACCAACCCCCCTTCCTTACTCAGTTGTGTGTGTGTTGGGGGGGGGGGTTCTACTTGCTGCTGTAAAGAAGATTGAATTTCGATTTTGCTGCCTTTTCATGTCTAAAGGAACTACAGGATAAACCTACAATAAGTGAAATACATTTTTGTCTTGCACTGTCTAACAAACAATAATGGTGATTTTCGTCTTGCACTGTCCAACAAACAATAATGGTGATTTTCGTCTTGCACTGTCTAACAAACAATAATGGTGATTTTCGTCTTGCACTGTCTAACAAACAATAATGAATGGTGATTTTTGTCTTGCACTATCTAACAAACAATAATGGTGATTTTTGTCTTGTACTATCTAACAAACAATAATGGTGATTTTTGTCTTGTACTATCTAACAAACAATAATGGTGATTTTTGTCTTGTACTATCTAACCAACAATAATGGTGATTTTTGTCTTGTACTATCTAACAAACAATAATGGTTTTTAACTTAAAATAGCCTGAAGATTCCCCCCCTCCTTCCCCCCCCCCCCGCACTTTTGAAACTTTAAATGCTATCTGAGAGCAGTGGCGAAGGTAGGGTAAGCGGCACCCGGGCCGGGTCAAGAGTTACCGCAAGCCTGCTATGAAAAAGAAAAACTGCAGTTGGCCTTAAATCATGCGCCACCGTCTGAAGTTTAAAAATTACCTCCGTTCCTACGCCAGTGTCTAGGGAGTCTACGTGTCCTCTTGAAATCTTCAAATTGCCAAACGGGGGCACATGCCAAACGTTAGGAAACACTAGTTTAGGGTAACTTGACTTCATTTTAATTTTCATTTTTAATCCTTTATACTATCTTCGCTTTTGTTGCTGTTTCTTTCTTTATTTATTTCTTTGTGCCCACAAAATCTTCGGAAGGCTATTTTGGCCAACTTACCGTCATCCTATCGAGCTGAAACTTGGCACATAAATTCGCTGCCGATGAAAACACATTCGATCTCAGTTTCAGTCCAACCCCATCCCCAAATCACTTTTGTTTGTGTTTTTAAGAAGCAACATTTTCGGATGGCCGATTGACCCTCTTCCTGTCACCTTATCGAACTGAAACTTGGCACAAAAACTCGCTGCCGGTAACAACACTTTCTATAAAAATTTTAAATGCCTACATCGGTACTACAAAAAAAACCGAGAAAAAAAAAGTCATCAAAAAATAAAAGGGCCGGAACAAATATAAAGTGGAAGTCAGAAGTAAATTTAACTGACAACGGATAAGAGTGTTGGACTACGATGAAGCTTTCAAATAGATTAATGAAACACCAAAAAAAGATCTGGTGCGTCGACTCCATACGGTATAATGGTTGTAGCGCCTTTTTCCTGTATGGTTTTTTGTTTTTATTTAAATTTTACTTCCATCTCCTTCTTTTCCGTTCCTCTGAGCTTTGTTTTCGTTAGGGAATTGTGCCCATTCTTATTCTTTTCTCTCTTATCTCTTTAGGTAGGACATATCATTGGGGAATAGGTACTTATAATGTATACCTATATGAATGGTTTTTTTTGTTGTTGTTGTATTTGTGTTTTTTTATTGTCTCGATGAAGGCATTCGCCGAAATGTTTTCAGTTGTATTCTGTGCAACCATAATTAAAGCTTAACCTATATTGTATTATTTACACGAATGTGCCTCATGAATCTACCTGAATGTATTCATTTGCCATTCAGCCCCCAGCTGTTTGAGAACCTGTGCCTCGTAACACGATAGGCGCGTCTCTCTCTACAGGAACGTAAACCGAACATTACAAGCCAATTTATGACCTTCTCAAATTTACTGCTAGACCTTCTCAAATTTACTGCTAGGTATTTATCACAATCAGGTGACAGGACCAAACAGCTTGGGTTCATTAAGTGCAATTCGGCCCAGGACAAAACGATCTCGACTAATCGGTCCCGAAAAAATCAGCACAGTCATGTTGACCCCCGACATAAGCGCCCCGTCTAAACAGCCCCTGACTAAAATGACGCCCGTCCATAAGGCCCAACAAAAGAGCCCCCGTCATCGAGGGTCCCCGACATTAAAGGGCTCCCTGACTGTATCCCGAGATTAACCCAACGTCATGTGTCCACAATCAATCACCTATTGTATCCAGTAGCCTACGACCCGACCCGCTCCCCTTGTCCAGTTCCAGTGACAATTATTGAAATGTGTAAGTGACACGTCCCACTTATTTAAGTTCCAAGACCCTTGTGTGAGAACTATTTACATTTATTGAAGTTCTAAGACCCTTGTGTGAGACCTATTTACATTTATTTAAGTTCCTGAAGTTGTTATGCACCGAATATTGTGTTTCATTGTGCGAGGTGTCTTGTTTCATTGTGCGAGGTGTGTCTTGTTTCATTGTGCGAGGTGTGTCTTGTTTCATTGTGCGAGGTGTGTCTTGTTTCATTGTGCGAGGTGTGTCTTGTTTCATTGTGCGAGGTGTGTCTTGTTTCATTGTGCGAGGTGTGTCTTGTTTCATTGTGCGAGGTGTGTCTTGTTTCATTGTGCGAGGTGTGTCTTGTTTCATTGTGCGAGGTGTGTCTTGTTTCATTGTGCGAGGTGTGTCTTGTTTCATTGTGCGAGGTGTGTCTTGTTTCATTGTGCGAGGTGTGTCTTGTTTCATTGTGCGAGGTGTGTCTTGTTTCATTGTGCGAGGTGTGTCTTGTTTCATTGTGCGAGGTGTGTCTTGTTTCATTGTGCGAGGTGTGTGTTGTGAGCGAGAGTTGTTGTGAATGTTGGGTAGGGGGAGTTGTGGATCGTGAGTGTTTTGTGAGTTGTTGGTCGAGAGGTCAGAGCGTGAAGTTAGTCCGTGGTGTTGCACGTTTGCGTAGGCTGAGTTGTTGTGTTGTTATAT
>CAXITT010000468.1:613360-636826 GCA_964033795.1 Lymnaea stagnalis | reverse complement strand
TATGGGAGGAATTGGTGACAGCGGTATGGGAGGAATTGGTGACAGCGGTATGGGAGGAATTGGTGACAGCGATATGGGAGGAATTGGTGACAGCGGTATGGGAGGAATTGGTGACAGCGGTATGGGAGGAATTGGTGACAGCGATATGGTAGGAATTGGTGACAGCGGTATGGGAGGAATTGGTGACAGCAGTATGGGAGGAATTGGTGACAGCGGTATGGGAGGAATTGGTGACAGCGGTATGGGAGGAATTAATGACATCGATGGGGGAGGAATTGGTGACAGCGATATGGGAGGAATTGGTGACAGCGATGTGGGAGGAATTGGTGACAGCGATATGGGAGGAATTGGTGACAGCGATATGGGAGGAATTGGTGACAGCGATATGGGAGGAATTGGTGACAGCGATATAGTGGGAATTGGTGACAGCGATATGGGAGGAATTGGTGACAGCGATATGGGAGGAATGGGTGACAGCGATATGGGAGGAATTGGTGAAAGTTATATGGGAGGAATTAATGACATCGATGGGGGAGGAATTGGTGAGGGCGCTATGATATCTGAACTCTGAGTTATTGCTGTTAGTAAACACGTGAAATCATCTAATTTACCCCCCTCCAAAAATCTGACCATCCAATATTCGCCACCTTGTGTTGCAAGGTCGTATCCCCTGTGCGAACATTGAATTTTACCACACTTTTTAATTGTCTCTTTTCCATCAAACAGTCTTGCACTACACTTCCCACGTCATTGTCTCGGATGTGCTACCGCACTTTGACCCTTAAACACCTTACTACTTCCTACCCTTAACTACCTCACGCTTCACAAACAAAAACTATTTTTTTTAAATGTCATATTTTAATAATTAGTTTATCTACTCAGCTCCTCTCTACTAAATCTGTGTCTCAGTCGTGCGTCTCTCTGTAGAACACTCTAGAACAGGCCTGCACCACTCAAAATGTAAGGCGGGCCGTAATACTTTATGAAAAACTTGTGCGGGCCGAAAGATAATTGGACATTGGTGAAAGCTATTAAGAAAATAATAATAAAGAATATTTAGTTACTTCGCGAGTGCCAGCGGGCCGCATGGATGCCGCGGGCCGTATGGGTCCCGCGGGCCGTATGATGTGCAGGCCTGTTCCAGAAGATTATTTCAAACAATCTATCGTTATCCGCTGGCCTGTCTCTGAGGTCTCAAAAGTCTTGTCCCGTCTTTTTAAAACTGCAGATCAACATTTGATCAAGAAACATTTCTTTTGTATTTTAAAAGGCATTTTTACTTTATAGTTTTTATTGAGAATAATCTGATCATCTCGATTTACCGTAGTTAGAGCGTCTACCCCCCACCCACCTTGTATGAACGCAACAGACCGGAGGTTACCGAAGATGGTCCTGTTCTTCTTTCTTTTGTTTGTCTCTGGTGGCCTCTACACTGGCCATTCGCAATTCATTTCTATTTATATTTTGTCGGTGCTATTCCTTCTAACTCATTCCACTTCTTGTCCTCTTCTCTCTCACTCTCTCTCTCTCTCTCTCTCTCTCTCTCTCTCTCTCAAAGTCCCTCCCTCATCCGTGTGTTTCCATGGTCTTCTATCTCGCCACTATGCCCCGTGGACCCAACGACAGGGAACCGTCTAAATTCGGTGAACGAAAAAAAAAGAGTCATGGAGAAAAAAAAAATCCTACAATCTCTAATGCCATCTCCTCTATCCGATCTCAATTCTCTCATCTTTGAAATAAATAAAAAAAAAAAATTGGTATGAGGAGACACCAGTATGTTCAGAGTCCTCTCATTAACAAAAGCTTCCAGCCGGTCGATCAAGAGTTAAGTCCGTATCGCTTGACACCGAACTGAACTGCGTCACCCGGTCGCCATTCAATCAAATATTAATAGTCTGAGTTTGTGTAACTAAACGCCGCTTGTGTGTGTGTGTTTGTGTGAATGTGTGTGTTGTTGTTGGACAGGGTGACACACAACTTTGAACGTGGAAGTTGGCACCTATAACCATCACCACCACGCTGAGGGAAATAATTGTCAGTGCGTTATTTATTTATTTTTTTTCAAACGGACTAAAAGCTTGCAAGTTTCGATCTTGTACCCCCTTTGATCAGCGGGTCGGAAAGAAAGAGGGATTGATTTATTGGTTTATTGATCAATAATTTAAACCGTGTACCCGCCATATTTGATTGATCATAATGATGAATCTTTTACATGACCATTCTGTCACAGTCTCATCTTTACACGATCATTCTGTCACAGTCTCATCTTTACACGACCATTCTGTCACAGTCTCATCTTTACATGATCATTCTGTCACAGTCTCATCTTTACACGACCATTCTGTCACAGTCTCATCTTTACACGACCATTCTGTCACAGTCTCATCTTTACACGACCATTCTGTCCCAGTCTCATCTTTACACGACCATTCTGTCACAGTCTCATCTTTACACGACCATTCTGTCACAGTCTCATCTTTACATGATCATTCTGTCACAGTCTCATCTTTACATGATCATTCTGTCACAGTCTCATCTTTACACGACCATTCTATCACAGTCTCATCTTTACATGATCATTCTGTCACAGTCTCATCTTTACACGACCATTCTGTCACAGTCTCATCTTTACATGACCATTCTGTCACAGTCTCATCTTTACATGATCATTCTTTCACAGACTCATCTTTACATGACCATTCTGTCACAGTCTCATCATTACATGATCATTCTTTCACAGACTCATCTTTACATGACCATTCTGTCACAGTCTCATCTTTACAAGATCATTGTTTCACAGTCTCATCTTTACATGATCATTCTTTCATAGTCTCATCTTTACATGACCATTCTGTCACAGTCTCATCTTTACATGATCATTCTTTCACAGTCTCATCTTTACATGACCATTCTTTCACAGTCTCATCTTTACATGACAATTCTTTCACAATCTCCTCTTTTCATGACCATTCTTTCACAGTCTCATCTTTACACAAATCATGCAGCATCTGCAGACATCTTCGGTGTATTCTAATCCCAGTGGACAAGCAAATAAAAAAAAAATGAAATAACGTGCTCTTTTTTTTAGAATCATAAACTTTAATTACTTTGAAAAGCTCTCCATGAGGTTTCAATGAAGATCCGTGTATCGTAGGTTCACAGCAAAGGGTTTGTTGCAAGCTCATATTCACCGAGGAACTTGTTGCACTGGCTTATTCGGGATAAATAAGTAAATACAATACGCATCTAAAATATAATCTTTGCCTATATGTTAGCGTCGTTTTACCTTCCAAGTCGGCAGATTATTGTTGAAACTGGCTTTTTTGTCTTTTATACGTGGTATATATATATTCCTATAATAGCTATATATATTGCTTATCGCATCCATGAGTATGAGCATTCCTGTCTCTCATGATGGCACGGCCTGCAGGCTTTCACGACTCACCCCTTTGACTATAATACGACTGTGACAGGTGCTACCTCAAAGATGAGGCTTTCGTTGTCTTTAAGGTTAGCCCTGTTGCAGATTGGGTTATAAAGTACATTAAAGCAGCGGTTCTCAATCTGTGGGTCGCGACCCCTTGGGGGTGTTGGGGGGGGGTTCAAACGACTTTTACACAGGGGTCGTCTATGAGACCATCGGAAAACACAAATATCTATGAAGTAGCAACGAAAATAATTTTATGGTTGGGAGGTCACCACACCATGAGGAACTGTATTAAAGGGTCGCGGCATTAGGAAGGTTGAGAGCCCCTGCCTTAAAGAGTCACTT
Organism: Lymnaea stagnalis; assembly: GCA_964033795.1. Lineage (NCBI taxonomy): Eukaryota > Metazoa > Mollusca > Gastropoda > Lymnaeidae > Lymnaea > Lymnaea stagnalis. The sequence goes on along the minus strand of CAXITT010000468.1, from coordinate 633,054 downwards.
TCCAAGGTCTAGCAAATAGGAAACATATAGTTATACTTTTTCTTTTCGCGTTATACAGTATAAAGGTTTTTAGAGTTAAGACGTCTAGGTCGGGTATATGGTTATGTCGGAGACGCAACCATCGTATTAGCTGGCGGTGAAGACGAGGTGGTGTAAGTCTTGTAGTTCAGTGGTCGTTAACCCACGGGCTCAGAGCCGCATGAGGCTCTTTGAGGCGATAGGTCCGGGTCTATGATGACATGCTGCTCTAAAAGTAGAAAGAGCTAGAAAAATGAAAAAAAAAGGGAGACAGAAGACAGAAAAAGGGAGACAGAAGACAGAAAAAGGGAGACAGAAGACAGAAAAAGGAGACAGAAGACAGGAAAAGGGGAGAGTGATGAGTTTGGGATTGGGGGTGGAGAAATAATGTAAAGAAAAAATGCTCACACATCTAAAAAATTTTGCAATTGGCCCTTAACAATTTCTCCCATATCGCTCTCATCGAATCCGTCCCTGTCGCTGTTACAGATTCCTTCCTTTATCACTGTCTCCAATTCCTCCCATACCGCTGTCTCCCATTCCTCCCATATCACTGTCACCAATTCCTCCCGTATCGCTCTCACCAATTCCTCCCATATCGCTGTCTCCAATTCCTCCCACATCGCTGTCTCCAATTCCTCCCACATCGCTGTCACCAATTCCTCTCATATGGCTTTCACCAATTCCTCCCACATCGCTGTCTCCAATTCCTCCCATATAACTGTCACCAATTCATCCCATATCGCTTTCACCAATTCCTCTCATATGGCTTTCACCAATTCCTCCCATATCGCTCTCAGCAATCCCCAACCACCCACCCCTTTTTTTTTGCCCCTGTAAGAAAAGAAGAAAAAAAAAACGCACGTTTAGAACAAGATTATGTTGTGATCAGGAGGCATGTCACAGAGGCCAGAGTTGGCACCCAATCACGAGCCCCTCCTACCCCCGCCCTCCCGAACTCCCCCCCCCCACACACACACACAACAGGCTGGNGGTAGGCATATTGGTTCAACGGTTGAAATTGTGATTGGGTTAGGCATATATCATGTTGAAGATTAAAAAAAAAATACAAAAGTCAATGATGTTAGAAACGTAAACATCTAAAGATGGAGAGTTTTTTTTTAAAATAAGGAACGCCTGATTTACTATTTCCTAAGGATACATTTCAACGAATCGAGAATCACATAATTATATTTTGAAGATACGAAAAATCGTAATCAGGTTCAATTACAGACGCACGAGTGTCTTTTTTTTAATGAAGATGTTTACACTTCGCCATAGCAGATCGAAATTAGCGCAATGTGTCTATTATTGTTACCGGCGTACAAACGGGACATATATTCTAGTTGATTAATTGTGCCTAAAATAGAACCATTGCCAAGTAGACGTACGACTAAAGTTTTTTCAAAAACTAAAAAAAAAAAAAAAAAAACAACCCCCCCCCCCCCCCCAAACCCTCACCCCAAAATCAAGTAAAAATAAACAACACAAAACTTGACTTAATATAGATACCTCAGAGAAACAAAGAAAAAGATGATCACGTGTGAGTTTGAATTCAAAATCATCTTCTTCTTAATATTTATTGTAGCTCGTTTGAGGTGACAAAGGAGTGAAAGGGGGTGCACCACCAAAATCCCCCAGAGGAAAACGGCTCAAAGATAGACCTCGGCGTATTGTGATACAGAGGGCGAAGAGTATTCTATGTACCTGTCACCTTTCTATCGACCTAACCCACTAGCCCCCCCCCTAACCACCACCCACCAAAACAATGTATCCCACCAGTCGCCGCCCCCACAGCTCAATGCCGTCTCAGGATAATTTAAAATGGGATTTGTTCAGTTTTTCTCTGCTTCAAAATCGTTGCCAACTGAGACTTCACATAATACATTCTGGAAAAGTTTCAGCTATTATTATTATTATTATTATTATGAAAAAATTATTTGAGCTCATCATTGTTCAAGTTTTTTTATTTCCTATTGCTGTAACTTAGAACAAAATGGAGGCTTTCTCTCCCCCCCCCCTCCAAACCACATTGTGTTAACATTGAAATATTGAAAGCTGTCTCCTGGCATAAATATGGCCTACGATGCCAAGTCTTGTGAATAATAGATGGGTTTTGGAAGAATTAGGAAGTGATTAGATCGATTTTTCACAAGGGTTTATGTGTGGCTATCTTCAGATTTTTTTTTTTTTATTATGATGGGAGTTTCTGTTAGATGTGCGTGGGTTGGTGTTAGTTAATGTATGGGTTGGTATTAGTTAATGTATGGGTTGGTGTTAGTTAATGTATGGGTTGGTGTTAGTTAATGTATGGGTTGGTGTTAGTTAATGTATGGGTTGGTGTTAGTTAATGTATGGGTTGGTGTTAGTTAATGTATGGGTTGGTGTTAGCTAATGTATGGGTTAATACTGGCTTATGATTGGATTCCGGTGGTGTTTTGACCGTTTCATGAATGGTTCTTAAGTCAGAGCAAAGTATAGTTAGACCGGTGGTCGGCAAATCGAGTCTCGCGAGCCACATGCGGCTCTTCAACGACCTGAGTGCGGCTCGGCCAGTCGGTCACAAATCCGTTTTGACTCGGAAAATCATGGTTCTTGACTAGTTCCTGAAAAGAAATTTGGCTCTTAAATTTGTTAAAATCGTCCTGCTGCTGGTTTGTGGCTCTTTAGACTAATAAGTTTCCCGATCACTGAGTTAGACGATAGACTTCAATGCACCACATAAAATATGTATATATTTATATTTTTAAAAAAATAGACTTTGAGGTATTTCTGTTGTTGCTTTAGGATTTTTTAAATTTAAAAACTAATCTACTATCGGTTCTCTGTGATCTGCAACATGGTTAAGTATTAATCTGTGCCTGTCTAGGGGTGGGGATGGGGGGGGGTGTCCAGTAGGGCGAGGATGAAACCATTAGCTTACGGCAATGGGTGACAACCAACAGTAGTGACGCCTCTGAGAGAGCTACATGTATGACCAAAAATTGACCCAGAGTTGGTATCCATTGGTGTAATATTTCTCACTAGTGAATAAGGCGATGGCATCTGCTAAAATATTTTCTAAAACGTTGATTAAAGTGACAGAACCCCCATCGAAAGGGTTGATACAATATCACTGGCGAACTGCAAACTGATCTGATCCGATTACGAGTACACGTCTGTATCGATCTCCCCCCAACGCCTGGACACAAATCATACTTTGTTTCTGTAACACCTGGGAGATGTATCGCCCCGTGTGGTGGCAGAGTGAGATTTCACACGCAGGGTGGCATCGAAAGTCGCCTTTCACATTCGGCGGCACCGAAGACCAACCTGGGTGATCCGTCAAACAATCCACGAGACACAGTCAAACAATCCACGAGACACAGTCAAACAATCCACGAGACACAGTCTGTCGGTGTCACGCCCAGGGCGTCTAGACAAGATGTCAACGTTAAATAGGACAAAAACTGACCACAGTCAAACAATCCACGAGACACAGTCTTTCGGTGTCACGCCCAGGGCGTCTAGACAAGATGTCAACGTTGAAGAGGACAAAAACTGACCACAGTCAAACACACGGTGGCGAACGTATACTTTTAACACAATCGGACACACTGTGGTGAAATTTTACTTTACCACAATCGGACACACTGTGTCGAAATTATACTTTACCACAATAGGAAGCAAGGTGGGAAAAGTACACTTTACCACAATCGGGCACACTGGTGAAATTATACTTGACTACCATCAGACACAATGAGGCGAAATTATACTTAACTACCATCGGACACAATGTGGTGAAATTACACTTTATCACAATCGGACACAATGTGGCGAAATTATATTTTCCCAAGGATTGCTTTAATTAAATGCTTGAATATTGTATCACTCAATAGTAATAATATCATTTAGCATCTTTTAGCACAACGGAAAGGAAAGGCATTCATAAATACCACATTTGATCTGTAAGACATTTGATCTGTCAGACATTTGATCTGTCAGACATTTGATCTGTCAGACATTTGATCTGTCAGAAATTCGCTATTTATCACGTGGAAAGAAGCAAACATCGACCGTATGGGAGGAAATATTTGAAATACACTCATGATGATAACAATTTAACCAAAAAATGTTTGCATTTATATTTACAAACTCCCACACAATACGTTGTACTGTCCTCTCGACTTTGATATACCACTAGGTTACTCTTGGCAGTTATAGGTAAATTATTAGTCTTTTCCCCCTCTCTTTGTGGTTGTTGTGGGTGCTAGTAGCCGGCTATTGATCCCCACACGTGCGCTGTTTGTAATAAGCCCATATTGGTTATTAGGTTATTGGAAGATAGAAGCAATAACGCGAGAGACCGGCGGGAGACGAGTCACCTTGTAGATGGGGGTTTAAGCCATCCCCCCACCCCGCTCCTCTCCCCCTGGATCCATTATTCATCTCACGTGACCACAGTCCACGTGACAGCGATACCGCTATGTCTTGGCGCGCGCGCGTGCGGGCACCCGACCCACGGGTGATTGATGTCAGGACTCACACGTTTTGAACAAAGGGAAAAAAATAAAATAAATAAATAAATAAAATAAATAAATAAATAAATAAAGCGTGCTGACAAATGTTTACAACAGCCTTTTAGTGTTTGTTGTTTCCTCTCTCTCCCAAGCAAGTAAACACTGTTTCTTTCATAGACATACCAAGAATGGTGTCTTCATCGTCTTTTCATAACCTCACATCCTTCATCTGCTTCTGACTGCTGACTATTGTTAAAGTCCCCTGGGGACTCTTTGCGACCCTCATTCTAAAGAACAATTTTTTTAATAATCATCTTTTGTGTAAAGCTTAGATGATTATTACAGAAAGTGAAAGAAAACTGCATATTATTGTAATTAAACCATCAAGAATTTAGCTTGTATCAAATACATGTCATGAGGAAAAAACAACAACAACTATACAAAAAAAACCACACAAAAAAACACAAAAAAACATGAAACTCTAAAACTGAACCCGAGAAGCAAGTTTTGATTACTGTCCATTGAGATTGTCAGCTTCCATTACGGCCATAGCAGAGTCAGGGAAGAGCATCGTCCACAATACTGTAATATTGGCCTTAATATTATGTATAAGTCTTGTTGAATCCAGTGTTTTCTCAAATTTTTGTTGCTCGCGGCTCCTTTAAAAATAAAAAAAAAAAAAAATAATCTCAATAGCCTCCTTTCCCAGTTTTCGTGGCACCAACTGGGAATCTGATAGAGTGCGTTACTGGAATGCATGTTTTATTACGTAACTTATGATGATGGGAAGTTCACGCATTGACGCCGCAAATTCTTTGACGAGCTGTAGCCAGTCTTATAATATAATTCTCCACCGGATATTGTCAGCTCTGAGTGCGCACTTAGCTGAAAATTAGTATCCGAATTTTTAGGATATTTTTTAATTTAATTATGTTTTTGTTTCTCCCGTTGTTTTTTTCGCCGATGAAGGCTTCTTTGCCGACACATTCGTTATTTTGTTGAGTTCCTTTTTCAATATTTTCCCACACTTTGTTTTACAAATTTCCTTTGTAAAAATAGATTAGAGAGGAATAGGGGACCTCAGTACATGACTTTGCCCAGGGCCCCCGATAATATTGAGACGGCCCTGGCAAGTATCGCGTTCGTCTGTACCGAACCCATGATACACATCTCAATACCCCCCCCCCCCTCATACACACACACAACCAACCCACCAAGAAGAATTGGGGTATTGATTTAGAAAAACCTAAACCAGTGGTTCTCAACCTGTGGGTCGCCACCCCTTTGGGGGGTGGAACGACCTTTCCACGGGGTCGCCTGAGACCATAGGAAAACCCATATTTAAGAAGTAGCGACGAAAATAATTTCATGGTTGAGTGGTCACCAGAACATGAGGAACTGAATTAAAGGGTCGCGGTAGCAGGAAGGTTGAGAACCACGGCCCTAAACGAATTGTTATGTTGGCTCATAAAAGTTTTCTTTTTTGCTGAAGATTGGTTTTGATCGCCGACTTGATGAAGCCCACCGTGGCGTGCTCAACTCGAATCTGTTGGATGTAGCCCAAACTCGGGGAGAACACAAGGGGTCGAGCCCTAGGAATAATAACCCCTCTGCTGGCAAACGGACCAAAGAAAGGCCAAAAGCAGCAGCAACAACAACAACAACATGCAACAACAACATTGTTGTAAGGCCAGGGGGGGGGGGTTGGGGCGGGAAACTGATGTTGTATAACATTGCCCGGGGCGACATGCGAGGCCTGCATCCTGTTGGTATTGATTGTTGCCAAAGACGTTATGACAGAATGGAAATCTTAGAAAGTGGGAGTTGTATCAAGCCATGTATCATACATGGACAGTTCGTACCAAGGTGACTATAGCGCCATGGTAGAAAGTTTTATCATAGTGACAGCTGAAAACAATGGTGTCATTTTGAAACCACAGTGGCGATGTGAATCGTCTTGGCGATTTGTACCATCGCGGATACTGCACCACGCTCTACCACGGTGACAGCTGAACAATGGTGTCATTTTAAAACTACAAATGGAGAGTTATGTCTTAGTGGATTTTGAATGATATAACCTTAAAATTCAATCGAAAAGTCATACAGATTACTTTATAAGTCAGCGATTAATCACCAAACATGGATGTAGTGCAAGAGGTTCACTTGTTTGTAGCAAGAATTTTATTTAAACGAGTGGTTTAAACTTAAGCAATCCCAAACCAAGCTCTTAGACTGGAGTTCAATCCCCAGCGAAAGCCTAGAAAACCAAAAACAACAACAAAAAACAACAAAAACAAACAAACAAAAACACAGTGACCCGGGTGGATGGGACTCATTAATCTTGAATGGCAACTCCTCTAAGAGAAGGAATATCTGAATTCCAACCCGGAGACGGAGTCCCGTATACGGTATGACATTGGCACAGTGAAAATTCCGACAACTCCTGCGATGTTGAACGCATTGGAGTACACAGTTAGACACTAGAAGCACTGCTGGTCACCTACTGCACCCTGGCCAATTTCCAGTCGTCTTGACAAAGTGTTACGTTTGACACTTTTCCCCGTGCGTGAACTTTGCTTGACCCAAATTAGATTCCTAGCACACTCTACGTTCATAGATGGGCGTGGCTTATGTCTTTCATGTATCGTGTTTACTACCGACTTCCAATTGAACATGGTTAGTATTCTACTAGTATCTTATGGAACGTTCTCGATTGTATTAGAAAAGTAAGGGGGTTTCTAGGCGCGTCGGTAGACCCCCATAAATAAGGGTCGACAGGCACGGAGAGAGAGATTTCAGATAGATATTATTAAATTTACGAGAAAATTGTATTATACTTTGTTTGCTCATATGTGTTTATTTCGCATGCATCATTCATCATTATAAATTGGCACATTGTACTAATTGTGTATCGGTGCAAGATTTTCCGATACTCTGTAAGTTGATGATTTGTAATTATTTTTCTTTTGTTTTGTAATTGTATTATTACTAAATTAAATCGTATTAATTGTAACTGGCAACTGTTTTTGCGTGTCGTATCTTTATTATTGTATTTCTCTATGGTATCGTCCTTTGTTGTGCACCGTGTGAACGAGCCATAACTTAAAATAGGAGATTAATTTCTCACAATAGAAGCCAGAGCGTAACACCAAGTTCAATCATTGGATCAAATAGGTAAGGATCAGACATTGAGGCTCTTCCTCACTTGAAACAAAATACAGTTCAAGTCAAGGTACGAAGGACGAACACTATTTAAACGATAAAAGTGGGACTCAAAATCCATTTTTCCGTTTTTGACATTCAAAGTCTTTAGGGTCATCTGAAGTAGTCACCTATCATATGCACCAATCATATGCACCTATCATATGCAGTTATCATATTCACCTATCATATGCACCAATCATATGCACCTATCATACGCACATATCATATGCAGATATCATATGCACCAATCATATGCACCTATCATACATATGCACCTATCATATGCACCTATCTTGTGCACCTATCATATGCACCTATCTTATGCACATATCTTATGCACCTATCTTAAGCAACTATCATATACACCTATCATATGCACCTATCTTATGCACATATCTTATGCACCTATCATAGATATGCACCTATCATATGCACCTACCATATGCACCTATCTTATGCACCTATCATATGCACCTATCTTATGCACCTATCATATGCACCTATCTTATGCACCTATCTTATGCACCTATCTTATGCACCTATCTTATGCACCTATCTTATGCACTATCATAGGTATGCACCTATCATATGCACCTATCTTATGCACCTATCATATGCATCTATCTTATGCACCTATCTTATGCACCTATCTTATGCACTATCATAGATATGCACCTATCATATGCACATATCTTATGTACCTATCATATGCACCGATCATATAATCAATCGGATGTATTTTGGATGGACTACAAACTTTAATCATCAACTTCGGTGCGTCACAAGATTTTAAAAAAAAAAGTTATAAAACATTTCCGGTAACATTTGACTGTGGCAAATAGGATTTTCTGCCAAGTGGGACTACGGCAATGACGAAGTTCATACCGGCCTTTTGAAACTAAACCATTCAAATAAAATCTGACTGGCTAACGACATGCATGCAATATTGAGCAGTGTCACTAACTAAATGTATTCGAAAAATCAAAAGGGATGGTAGTTCAGTCATGGGGAAATTAGACATAATCCAGTGTAGAAATAGTCTCAACCCAATAAACTGAAGATACTGGTCGTTTGTAATGCACAGTGGCAGCACTGGGGTAGCGGTATTAGAAAGTGGCAACAGATGAATGACAATATTAGACAGTGGCAACAGATGAATGGCAATATTAGACAGTGGCAACAGATGAATGGCTATATTAGACAGTGGCAACATATGAATAACAATATTAGGCAGTGGCAACTCATGAATGGCATTATTAGGCAGTGGCAACACATGAATGGCTCTATTAGCCAGTGGCAACATATGAACACAACAATTAGACAGTTGCAGCATATGATGATGAGTAGCGATGTTGGTCGGAGGCTTGAGGGTGCCGTACATTAATTATGACTGCTCTAATGCTAGAACAGATACGACCAGACCTGTTTACCCTCAAAGTCTTAAAGTCGTACAATATCGTCACAAAATCTTTTTTTTTACGTTATATTTATAGTAAAAAAATAAACACAGTGTACACAATCTATACACCTCAAAATCGTACATTGTACGCCAAAATCATAAGAGTAAACAGGTCTGTACGACTCACAAGGCGAGGCCCAGCTGTTTCCCGTGTGTTTTAATCATGCCCCATGTGTCAGGTCTGGGACGTGAAGAAGCCCCACGGGGAGACCCCCGGGTGTCGGAGCTATGGGCGGGGGGAGTGGGCGAGATAGTGACGGTGTCAAGTCACCAGACGACACGTTGAGGACCGAATTTGTTCAATAAAACGCCTGGCGATAGGATCTGGAAGATTGTAGCAAAAATCAAGGAAATATACTATTTGTATTTAGTGCTGTGTTACAGCAGTCATCGTTTGATTTAAGCACTGTATTAGAGCAGTCATCGTCATATGTAGTGCTGTATTTGCAGACATCGCATCGACTGGTTTAAAGAACAGCAACATGTCTTTAGTTTAATAATGACACCCCCCCCCCCGTTTAAAATAATCGTACAACAAAACCACAAATACCTTGGACACACCATCTTTGTTTTAACGTCATTCGTGTGGTGCCCAGTCATTTTCAGACATTTCACATCTAAAAATTACACAGTTCCGTTTCGTACTCAAACGAAGGACTATGTATTACTCACAATACAGAAATTTCCTCAGTATGAGAATATGATAAAATATTCCCCTATTGCATTTTTTCCCCCGTTTCACACACACACACATACAAATCTATTGAGTTTTGCTTTTTGAGTGAGCTAATCACTGATGTATGGCACGGCGCTAGCTATTTAATTCTTTTTTTAACCATCGAAGATTTTTTGTTGTTGTTGTTGTTGTTGATTAATACATGAAGAGGTTCATTGTGAACTTAATGAATGGTTAATCGATAGAATGTCTGATTATGCTGTCTGCATTGAATACAGCAAATGTGAAGATGGTTCGTGAGTTCAATGGCCAACGATTGCTTGCGACGATGTTCATGGGTCTTTTTCTTTAATCATTTTTTTTTTTTTTTAGGGTCCAGTAAAACTATAACACAAATAAATGTGATAATTATGCTTTTATTTATTTATTTTACCCACATAAAAGTAGAAAATTTAGACGAATTAGCTGATTAGTTGTTTACCTGTGAGTGCCAATCAGCGATGTTTGGAGTATATGGGCTTGGCATGTAGGGAATGCTTTCAAAGGTTTCGCTTGATGAAACCAAACACGATCAACCTTTATTAATTGCGGTAGATGTGGATGCATTTAAGGGAGGGGGGGTGACTAGGGGGGGGGGCGACTGGGGGGGGGGAGACCTAGTGAGTATACGTAGTTGTTTTGTTTAAGGTTAATAAATGGCTGTATCTTGGACTTTGGAAAGCATCCAAGAATGAGCGGGGACTTATAGTAGACCGGGAAAAAAACAATACAAAACGGAATGCCCCTCCCAAAACAAAACAAAAAACAACAACTTATTTTATTAATAATGAAATCTGAATACTTCCATCGGAAGTTCGCCTGAGTGCAGCGACATCAATTATGTAAGGACTGGGGTATCTTCCTGGCGAAGCCAAATACGTTTTTTTAGATAAGAAAGAAATCAGCTCCCCGCGTGAATGTAAGAATGTGTCAGAAAAAAATCTGGTAAGATGTGCGAAACTAAAATGTGAACACTGTATTTTGTTAAATGTCATCACAAGCGCGGCAACTGAAGTTGATGGAAAGGATCCACACGGTCAATTCAATATTATTTTAAGCCCCCACATACGTTCAATAACACACAGACAACGGGCCCACGTAAGTGCCCACAATGAACTGTGTCTAGTGCTTTCAGACAATGATCTTTGTCCAGGGCCCCGCAGACAATAACCTGTGTCTAGTGCATTCAGACAATGACGTTTGTCCAGTGCCCACAGACAATGACCTGTGTCTAGTGCATTCAGACAATAACCTGTGTCTAGTGCATTCAGACAATGACGTTTGTCCAGTGCCCACAGACAATGACCTGTGTCTAGTGCATTCAGACGATGATCGTTGTCCAGTACTCAAAGACAATGACATGTGTCTGGCGCTTTCAGACAATGAGCTGTGTCAAGTGCCAACAGACAATGACATGTGTCTAGTGCATTCAGACAATGACCTGTGTCTAGTGCATTCAGACAATGATCTTTGTCCAGTGCAAACGGACAATGACCTGTGTCTAGTGCATTCAGACAATGATCTTTTTCCAGTGCAAACGGACAATGACCTGTGTCTAGTGCATTCAGACAATGATCTTTGTCCAGCGCAAACGGACAATGACCTGTGTCTAGTGCATTCAGACAATGATCTTTGTGCAGTGCGCACAGACAATGACCAGTGACTAGTGAATTCAGACATTGACCAGTGTCCAGTGCACACCAGTAAATGATCTCCGTAAGGGCACGGACACAACACCGTGTACAAGAGCAGACAGATAATGACCTAATATCGCACAGAAAGGCTGCCGTGCTGCCAATCCGCTGACACAACACGGGAACAATGGCTGTGCTTCAAGACAACTCTGTTAAAGCGATGCCTAATTTCAAATTAAAGGAAACTCGTTCACCTCCCTTAGCTCACCCCCCCCCCCGCTTCCACCCCTCTCGATAAAGGCCATTCCCAAACAGAATAGGAAAAGATAGAAAGAGTGGGAGAGGGTGCTTGGATGCAAGAAAGAGGGGAGTTAGAGTGAGAGAGAGTCAGAAAGAGTTAGAGAAAGAGTTAGCAAAAGAGGGAGAGAAAGTAAGATAGATAGAGAGAGAGAGAGAGAGAGAGAGAGAGAGAGAGAGAGAGAGAGAGAGAGAGAGAAGCTATCCCAGCTAAATGATGGATGGATCAGTGTGCTAAGGGAACACATTGATCGCAGGAAAGGTCCTGACAGGCACAGAGTTTCCGGAACTAAGGAAGAACTCTTTTCATCTGAAAATTAAGTAACAAACAGAGTTGGGGGGAGGGGGGAGGGGGGCGAGAGGGGGAAGTGAGGACAGGGGGGGGGGGTTGGGGGGTGAGGTTGGGGAAGTTCAACATTTCATGACCCAGGCTACATTTTAATACACTCAGATTTCTTTTTAAGGCCATTAAGAAGGAGGGAGGAAAAAAAGATTTGCTCTTGGTCCTTGAACACAGTAGAATTCATTAACACCTCAGCAATTTTTGTGTTTTTGTTTGGTGCATTTTGGATATCACATCTAAGCAAATGTAAAACGAATTTTAAAAAAAAAATGTATTGCACTATCACACGGGGACGTTCTAAAGGACGTTCTCGTCTGAGTTACCCGGGGCTCAGGTGGCACATTTCAAATGGTAGTTAATTATGAAGGACAGATCTGCAGATTTTATGTCAACGTGTCTTGCTATGAGCCTAAAATTAGGATTTGGGGGGTTGGGTGGGAGGGTGGGGGGGGGGGAGGAGCGGGGGGATGTAAAATAGTTAGTTTGCGTTTATTGAAACTGACCAATCACTTGAATTCACAAAGCAAAAATATTTTTTGCTACCAGTTTTTTATTTCATAACAATGTATAGTTTAACTGAAATGACCTCCCAACCCAACAAACCTCTTGAGTAATAAAAAAAAGAGAGTCTTTAAAATACTTGAACATATCTTTGCCTCTGCAGGGAGCATATACGATAACTATGTATACTAAGCCATTGATTTATCTGCACATACATATTTTCCTGTTTAAAAAAAAATATTATAAATAATTGAAATTGAAACTTGTCTTTTAAAGGGAAAAAAATATCGTTACATATACATGTCGTCAGAGGCAGTTATGGCTCGGGAATTCCAAATCTTCTCCATGCTGTGAGATGAACGAGATCCTGAGACATGGGTTCAAGTCTTCAGATGCTAGCCCCAATGTTGCCAGCGAGACATGGCTTCAAGTCTTCAGACGCTAGCCCCACTGTTGCTAGCGAGACATGTGTCTAAGTCTTTAGACGCTAGCCCCACTGTTGCTAGCAAAATGTGTGTCTAAGTCTTCAGATGCTAGCCCCACTGTTGACAGCGAGACATGAGTCTAAGTCTTCAGATGCTAGTCCCACTGTTGCTAGCAAAATGTGTGTTCAAGTCTTCAGATGCTAGACCCACTGTTGCCAGCGAGACATGGCTTCAAGTCTTCAGATGCTAATTCCACTGTTGCTAGCAAAATGTGTGTTCAAGTCTTCAGACGCTAGCCCCACTGTTGCCAGCGAGACATGTGTCTAAGTCTTCAGACTCTAGACCCACTATTGCCAGCGAGACATGGCTTCAAGTCTTCAGATTCTAGCCCCACTGTTGCCAGCGAGACATGGCTTCAAGTCTTCAGATTCTAGCCCCACTGTTGCCAGCGAGACATGGCTTCAAGTCTTCAGACGCTAGCCCCACTGTTGCTCGCGAGACATGTGTCTAAGTCTTCAGACGCTAGCCCCACTGTTGCTAGCAAAATGTGTGTCTAAGTCTTCAGATGCTAGCCCCACTGTTGCTAGCTAAATGTGTATATCTGTCTTCAGACGCTAGCACCAGTGCTGCTCACGAGACATGAATCTAAGTCTTCAGACGCCAGCTAGACATGTGTCTGTTGCCAGCGAGACATGTGTCCAAGTCTTCAGATGCTAGCCCCAATGTTGCTAGCTGACATGTGTCCAAGTCTTCAGACTCTAGCCCCAGTGTTCAGAGTTCACACCGAGTGCTGCTCGCAAAACGTGCCGGGTTGCTGCTCTTTGCCAAAATACAAAACTGTTCGCGCGTGGTCATGAAGGATTTGAGAGAAAATTGAATTTAGGATCTGTCTCGCTGTCGCATGGAGTGAAGAGGGATTCAGGAAAGCCTTAAGGCTGGTTCGTGGGGTGGGGGATTTCTGGGCACCTCGCTGCCCCCCCCCCCAGGACCGGGCCCTGTGGCCAACGTTCAATACCGCCTGTAGCAATTATGTTGGAACCCCTGGGGGGAGGGATGGTCTCCATGCTTTCGGTCAGGAAAGCCTTAAGGCTGGTTCGTGGGGTGGGGGATTTCTGGGCACCTCGCTGCCCCCCCCCACCCAGGACCGGGCCCTGTGGCCAACGTTCAATACCGCCTGTAGCAATTATGTTGGAACCCCTGGGGGGAGGGATGGTCTCCATGCTTTCGGAGGGGGAGGGGAATGTGAGATTGGGGGAGAGGGGTGGGTGCGCAGTCTGACTTAAGCATTCTGTCAACACCGTGCCAGGGTCAAACCGAGGCTTCACATTCCTGTGCACAAAATGAAAATCGAAGGCGGAAGAGGCGTTGGTGAATAAGCCCTGTAGGTGATGGCGGATGAATACAGTATGGCGGGGTTGGACCAGGGCTGCCACACCTTGGGAATTTTTCCAAGATTTTGGGAATTCACTGCCCCATTCAGGACCAAAACTCACTTTAAAAAAAAAAATCCCAAGATTTTTCTTACAAAACTCATATATTTTCATGATCTTGGGAAATCTTGGGAAATAAAAAAAATTGAGTTGTAGCCCTGGGTTGGGCGTCTTCTTCTCCACTTCCAAGGTGGTGAGTGCGAGATAGATTGGTTATTACAGTCTGGAATTTAGCATTGAACTGCAATGAAAGATCAATAAAAAGTTGTTGTTTTTTTAAAAAAGATTCTCAAATATTAACGTGCCCGCTCCAGGCTATGGCGCAGTGCTATCTAAATGTGTAGCTGAACTACACTTAGGGATTTTAGACAGCAAATGTTCGCGGCGGACTCTGCATATGTGCGTGTGTGTGTTTATGTGTGTATAAGAGTGTATATGTGTGTGTATATGTGTGTGTATATGTGTATGTGTGTAGTGCGTACGTGTGCGTATGCGTGTGTGTATATGTGCATACATGTGCCAGTGTGTGCGTATGTGCGTGCGTATGTGTGTGCATATGTGTGCATAGATTTATATATGAGTGGATGTGCCTGTGTTTATTTATATACATATATGTGACTAGTGAAGGCGCTTGCCGAAGCGTTTGAAATTTTGTCTATTCAAAATTAAAGCTTAACATACATATTTTTTATACAACTTCCCCGAGCATGCGCGGTAAGCGATAATCCTTTAATCTAGATTATTATCATGCTTTATGTTCTATTCCGCCAAAATATAAGACGGACACCGGTCAGTCTCCGATACGTCGACTGCAGTTAATGGTACCCACACACAACCGTGGAGCCAACCTGCGGGAAAGTATTTAATCCGCAAGGACGTCATTCACGGGCCACTTATCAGATGAGCTTAATCCCAGTGTTTGCAGACCTTCGCAAACAAGGTTAAGCCGACGTAATCTTAACGGAGTTATTTTTAACCGAACCGGCAAGACACAATCAGACGAGGTAGAAGTCCGTGATCTAAATGATGTTGTTTTTTGATTAGTTCTCTCGCGTTCCGATAAGTCATCAACTAAGGAACACCCCCCCCCCCCAACCCCCACATCCACAATATTTTCTGTAATCTTATTGGACCTGGGTATGTTATATTAATTTGTGCTTGAGATTAACTTCTGTGTTAATGNATATATATATATATATATATATATATATATATATATATATATATATATGTGTGTGTGTGTGTGTGTGTGTGTCTGCGTGTGTAAGCAACATATATAGTAACGAGGCTTCTCGTAATAACACTAGTCGCCCCCCACCCGACCCCCACCTTTACTGACACGAAAACAATTGTCAGTCCGCCATACAGATTAGGTGGCAACAAACGGTAGCATTTCAATTCAGCCACTTTCGCCACGGTATTATCCCTCGGACCGCCTTCCCCCTACCCCATCCTTGCGCCCACCACCCCCTCCCCCGAGGGTTTAAACAGCTTACCACCTTATTAACCGCTCTAATTCATCAACCGACATTCATCATAGCACATCGCAGATTTTTTTTTTTCTTTTTTCCACCAAGGCTCGGAGTTGAATCCTGTCTGTTAATTTCACGTGCGTGAAACCCCATGATCGACAGAATGCCAGAGTTAATCTTCATTTGAACGCGAGTACCATCATCGGCAGACGTGATTAGATGGGAATCCATCGGACGGGCCCCAGCGACCGCGGAGACACGGGCGGACCGTACTGATGGATTGTCGGACTGCGTTTGATTTCTACTTGCTTTTGTTTAGGTATTGAAAGCCGGGGGTGGGGGAGGGGGTTGGGGGGACGCGGCTCACGGTCTTAGGACGTGTGTTTTGTATGCATACCTCTGTTTGTTTGAACGCAAGCGCGTGTGTGTTTGTTCGTAGAGATGCGCGTGTTGGTAGAGATGCGCGTGTTGGTAGAGATGCGCGTGTTGGTAGAGATGCGCGTGTTTCTTTGTTGTTGTAAGCCTCGGGGGTGGGGAGTATCGAGGAGGGTATACGTTAGGTTGTTTGTTTTCGCATGGGCTTTATGCTCTCTCCCCCCTCCCCCCCCACCCACACACACATTTCTCCGGACAACGTTGTGTCACGAGGAGTTGAGATCTGTTGATCTTATCTCGCCTGGTTTTTGCTGGCCTCATTGCTGGCTGATGCTGTCTGGTTGATCTCTGTTCCGTTAATGAGGACTTCCGAAGTCATTCACAGACGTCATCAGTCAACAGATCACACCGATAAGACCGCCATAAACATATATTATCGTCGATCATCGAGCATGGCCATCTTCCGAATGGTCATTAGATTGATTCGACCATGTTCTTTTACACACGATATTTCGAGTCGCTTCACTTTCGTGTACATGTACACATTTTTTTGTTGCGTTCAATCAGTGACATGTAATATGCTATTTATTTATTATAACGATAACATAAATATTATAAAAAAAATACCTACTTATACAGATATTCTAGCATGACAAAGTTTAATGACATCAGGCAATCAGGAAGAAAACACAATTTTGTTGATGTCAGTTTTTCACCAATTTGAAAGTTCTCTCTCTCAGATTTAATTGAATTCATCGACAATAAAAACACCGAGGTACAACATTTCTTGCATCGACGTTCTCTTAATACCTGAGATCTTCAGTGGTCAAACCAAATACAAAACTTAGTGCCACTGTCCAATAACTTACAACCTAGTGCCACTATCCAATAACTTGCCACCTAGTGCCGCTCTCCAATAACTTACAACTTAGTGCCACTATCCATTAACTTACAACTTAGCGCAACTTTCCAATAAGTTACAAATTATTGCCCCTATACAAAAACTTACAACCTATTGCCACTATCCAATTTCTTAGAACAGAGTGCCACTATCCAATAACTTGCAACTGAGTGCCCCTATCCAATGACTTACAACTTAGTTGCACTATCCAATAACTTACAACATATTGCCACTATCCAATTTCTTAGAACAGAGTGCCACTATCCAATAACTTGCAACTGAGTGCCCCTATCCAATAACTTACAACTTAGTGCCACTATCCAATAACTTACAACCTTGTGCCACTATCGAATAACTAACAACTGAGTGCGACAAACCAATAACTTTCAACTTAGTGCAACTATCCAAAACTTACAACCTAATGCCACTATAGAATTTCTTAGAACTGGGTGCCACGATCTATAACATACAACTTAGTGCCACTATCAAATAACGTACAACTTAGTGCCACTATCAAATAACTTAAAACCTAGTGACAGCAACCAAAAACTTAAAACTAAGTGCCGGTATCCAATAACTTACAACTTAGTGCCATTATCCAATAACTTACAACATTCTCTCAGTACGTTGGGTCATGGGGTAGGAGTCAAAACTTATAAAGCAGTCAATGGATAAATGCATAAAATGGATGAATGGATAAAATGGATATAAAAGTTCAAAATTTTTTAAGACACGTTCAATATAAACTACATGACGTCTAAGATGACGTCACCAGGGCTGAGTAAAAAGAGTTGGCCTTACCAGGACGAAGTGCTGCTTCTACTGGACGGACTCCTGACCTGCGTCTCGGACACGCTCCCGATTCTCGAGGCGGCATGCAAGGGCTCTGGTTTCTCGGAGGTCTTGCCCTGCATGCGCTGACGGCAGAGGTCCTGTCGAGATGAAGACATGACATAGTATCCTGTAGGTTTTCATTATCGTGTCAGGGACAATGTCATCAAGCAATGTCAGAAACACACGATGCAGATATTATAACATCTACCAAGTGAGTAGGAGAAGACAGTCAAATGTAAGGATTGGGGGAGGGGTGTGGGCCTAAAATTTAAGACACTGTGTAAAAGAGGGTTGCCTCCACCCCCCCCACAATTCCCCCCAAATCGTCGCCGTGTTTGTTGTTGATTCGTATGCAAATAATTCCAGTGATGTTAATAAACGTTCAAATGACCATTTCTATTCAAAAGTATCTGTAAGGAAATGTACCACTTTTCGTTGCCCAAAAGTATCTGTAAGGAAATGTACCACTTTTCGTTGCCCAAAAGTATCTGTAAGGAAATGTACCACTTTTCGTTGCCCAAAAGTATCTGTAAGGAAATGTACCACTTTTCGTTGCCCAAAAGTATCTGTAAGGAAATGTACCACTTTTCGTTGCCCAAAAGTATCTGTAAGGAAATGTACCACTTTTCGTTGCCCAAAAGTATCTGTAAGGAAATGTACCACTTTTCGTTGCCCAAAAGTATCTGTAAGGAAATGTACCACTTTTCGTTGCCCAAAAGTATCTGTAAGGAAATGTACCACTTTTCGTTGCCCAAAAGTATCTGTAAGGAAATGTACCACTTTTCGTTGCCAAGAAAAAAACCTAAAATTAGGTGTCATCCCAAGAATATATTATCTAAACATGGTATCGTCCCTTTCTAATTGAAGTAATTCGATCAAGTAGGAAAATAATAATTCATTATAGTTAAAAATTAACACGACACTTGCATTTTGTTTTCTTTAAATAAAAAGGAAAATTAAAAAAAAAATTATTACCTGCATCTTCACTTAAATTTTTTTAATATTTTTTTTTTTTTTCACAGGCAAATCATTTGAATTTACTGAACTGTAAAGAAATAACTATATTTGAAATCTATTTCTCTAATGCCATATAATTACTCAAAAAATTACCTGCCCCTTTTAAACATAAAACAATTGTAATTTATTTTTTAAAGATTTTAAAACATTTTTTTCTTAAAATTGTATAAAAGTTTTCAAGAGAAAAATAACCAACATGGAAGTATGTGACTGGGAAACCAATACCAAACTAACATATGCAAGCTAAAACAAAACCAAACTGACACACAAAAGCTACAGTTAGGTGATACGGGGGTTATCCCTGGCTTGTCTCCGACAGCACAGATAGAACTCGGGGGCACTAAGCATTATCTCCCCCCTTCATCCTCCTGACTTCCTGTCCCCAAAGGAAATCGATACCATTCAACCTCTGAACCCTGCGCCACGAGAGCACGCTTTCGGCTTATCAGTGTACTGCATTTTCCCGCTAAAATTTCGGCCTGATATTGATAACGTTGAGAAGAATAAAGGCAAAAAAAAAAAAAAAAAAAAAAAAAAAAAAAAAAAAAAAAAAAAAAAAAAAAAAAATTT
>CAXITT010000468.1:593356-609823 GCA_964033795.1 Lymnaea stagnalis | reverse complement strand
ATATATATATATATATATATATATATATATATATATATATATAAATATATATATATATATATATATATATAATATATACACCGAAACAATATCTTAAACTCGCTTTCCGATTTACTCATCAAAGATGCACTTTGGATGGCGTACTCTCAAATGATGCACTTTGCATGGTGCACTGTCAAAAGATGCACTTTGGATGGTGTACAGTTAAAAGATGCACTTTGGATGGTGTACAGATAAATGATGCCCCTTTGGATGGTGTACTGTCAAATCTTGCACTTTGGATGGTGTACTGTCAATGACGAGTACCCCCGTAATGCACCTCAGCACTTTTAATACTGCACCTTCAGTAATGTGCGTTCAAAAACTCGGGTTCAGCGATTCGAACTTATTCTCGGTACATTTGGACATGAAACAGATCTGGAATGAATCAAATGTGTTGGTCAAATCAGAGATACGTCGTCAGCAGCTCACGCTTTCTTTGTAGTTTCGACCCCCCCCCCCCCCCCCCCCCCCCCCCCCCCCGGCCATAACCACCCCCGCCCTCTTTTTTTCTCTTCTTTCTTTTCCCCTTGGGGACCAGCGACACAGTGCGCTACTGCATTCCCCACAACCCTCATAAAACAGACAAAATTCATTTTGGGCCTATCTGGTTTTTTTTACGAATGTGAAACATGTAAGGGGCTCAACGATTTGAACATGTAATCATTGACTAATACCAAACATTTATTTTACCTTACGGCAACGTCCAATTATCTTTATACAAAAACAAAATTGAATTCCACAATACTAAACTGAGGCATGACTACATTTGCATTCGATTTTATTTTGAATGTTCTAATCGACAAACCATTAGCCATTGTTTTATTGAGTTTTAAAGTATATTCGATTTCAAAAATGACCGTCGACAGCGAGCTCGATCCATAACAATGATCATCGGATTTGATCCAATTCATCAAGATTCGATAACAAAGCGGCGCCATGGATGGAGCCAATCAATTGTAGAGTTCAAACAGCAACCCCCCCCACACACACACGCACACACACACGACATGTGACATAGCAACAAAAGCAAAAAGAGTTAGGGACCACACACACAAAAATAAATAAATAATCGTTTATTGAAGAGAATGTAATTGTTGTAGTCGCAAACTATTGGTATCTATTCAGGCCCCTGACAATGAACGGCCCGTTTTAACGAGCTGGCATTTGGCATCCCTGTCGAGAATTAAAGATGAATAAAAACAAAACAAAAAAAACAACCCGACGCAAGCAAGAGGTCATTTAGAAATGGCCAGAAAAAAAAACTCATTACGATCAACCGTGATTGGTTGATTTTTTGTGTGTGGGTTTTTGTTTGTTTCTCTATCTCGAAGGGTGGGGTAAGGCTTATGTGGAGGGGGAACAAAAAGTTTAAAAAAAAGAGTTAGGGTGGGAGTTTTTTTTGTTTTGCTGTTGTTGTATGCCTGCAACAATAAATAGGTTTAATCACAGTACGATCTGTTCGATGGGGGCCGGGGGGGGTAATGAAACAGTATAGATCCCGGGGGCGAAACAGGGGGGAAGGGGGGCTGGTGTGGGTTGGGGTGGCGGTGAGACAGGCCAGGGCCCCCAGGGGCGTATGTAAATAAGGACGGGGTGATGTCATGGCTCGGGAAATTTGACCGCGGGAAAAGTTAATCGTGGCATGGGAGAAATACTCTTTGGGTGGGGTTGGGGGGGGGGAAGGGGTTACGAATAAAACCAACACCCAGGAGTTGTCGCGCTTTATGGTTAACGTATTGTCTAGTATCAACAACTGATTGAACAACAACAGCAACAGCAAGAACAACAGCAACAGCAACAACAGCAACAACAGCAATAACAACAACAACAGCAACAAACTACTCTTACTTGGCTTTGCCTTTCGCTAACATAAAATGTTAAATTATGAAGAGAGTAAAAAACTTTATTCAATACAATTTGTTTTGTTATTTCTATGAACACGTCTCCATCATTTGATCTCAATAATGATGTTCACGAACTTCTCTTAGGACTGTGGGGGCGGCGACCGGGGGGGGGGGTAAGGGGGTAGAAGGCCTGGTGTGTTATATGCGTATGTATGAAAAAAATCAGCAATTAGTGTACACCATCACTAAAAACGTATATAGCATGCATATCATTTCATTTATTTTTCTTCAAGGTTGCCCTGCGTTAAAAGTAAACTCCGCTGAGTTCCCTGCAGGAAAGAAAGTTTAGAGGCTGAAGCTCTTTAATTTATTAGGAAAACGTTCTTTTTTTTTTCTTTCTTTTTTCGAACAAGCTGTATATTATATTTTAAATAAAGATGTAGGCACCGAATATGCTTTCCAAAGAAAACTTACTGAACGGTACGTCATTGTAACGGAGACTTACAATAGCTAATCTGTGTGAAGATACGTTATTCCCACCCCCCCCCCTCCCCTTTTGGCCCCCGCCAATCCAAACACTATATGATTCTTAGCAACAAAGGGTAAATTTCCAAGGAACTAAAGCTTTTTAAGTGCTGGTCTCGTTATCTTTCTTCACAACGAGTCAGCTAACACCAGTATGAACATCGCTAGCTGGGGCAGAGGATCTTTCTCTTTTTTTTGTGTGTGGTGGGTTTCGGAAAAGGGAGGGGGGGGATTCTTGTAAAATGCTGATTACAGCACGGCTTTTGCTGGACCTATTTGCATTGGCCAAATTCAGAAATTGGATCGAAGTGACTGTGCGATTGCCAGCTGTGTGCAGTGCTTCGGTTGTGCCGGGCATCGATATCGCCCTTTTTAAGTCGGGATGTGAGCAGTGCAGAATCGATACTACATGTGAGGGGTTTAAATAAGAGTGTAGAGTCGATTCGTAAAATGTGCAATTCGTGACGATGGTATAGCTTGACAGATGACCGTACCCGATGGCGGTACTTGCAATAAATTGTTAATTTAAACAACAAAAAAAAACATGTGTTGCCACAATAGTTTATAATAAGTCTAAGAAAATCAAAGGTATAAAATATACATTGCTACACAAAAGTCTTGAAGGGGTTTTGCAAAATAAAAAATGTGACCAACTCGTCTAAGAGAAGGCACACTATAAAATCAAACTCGAAGATGGAGTCGGTATGACACGATGAAAATTCTAACAACTCCTGCGACGTGGAACACGCATAAAGAACACACTGAAAGACACACAAACACACAAACACACACACACACACGCGCACGCACACACACACACGCGCACGCACACACACGCATACACACATACACACGCGCACGCACACACACACGCACACACACGCGCACACAAGAATCCGCTGCTGGTTATCTACTGCATGCATCCTGATCTATTTCCAGCCGTCTTGTCTGAGTCTTGCCATTGGATCACAGAGGCAAGGACGAGAGAGGGAGGCTGACGAATTGAGCAGCTCTATCCCCCCCCCCCCCACCTACCCTTAACTTTAAACCAAATACAGCTGAAATCAAAGCTCCCGCTCAAGTCGACTATTACCTTGATCCTCTTGGAAACAAATTATGGCACGATGAAAACAACAAACCCTATGAAAGTCGGCTACAGACATTTTTAGAAGATTGTCCATGATTTTGGAGGGAAAAAAAACGAGAACTCCTTTCAAAGAAAAAGCCAAGACTCTGTTCAAAATCACAACTCACTCTCAAGAACTTGTTATCCATAGCGCACAGTTATTGGACGAAAGACTTGCTCAAGACTAATTTAGAGGAACAACGAAAAACTCAACAAGCTCGTGCAAGACTGAATAAACAAAAAAATTAGGACGATGAATAAGAAACAAAAAAAAAACAAACAAAAAAACAAACAAAGACAAATACATTTACATTTATTTTGACCAATAAAAGTGTCTTATCTTCTGTTATCTTCGCATGCTGAGGACGAATAATATTAATTAATAATAATAATAATATCTATTGTCCTAGTTAACAAAAAAAAAATTAATCAGACTCAATTCAATCCCAGTCAAAACCTCAAGTTCACTGCCCTACTTTTAAAGGTACTTCATCTCTCTCCACCTCAGCACTCGATTAAGTCCTCAAACATTTTCACCCCCCCCCCGACCCTCGTCTCCCCATTAAATACTCAAACATTTCCACCTCCAGCAGATCCCACCTTTCTATCCCAATTGTTAAACAAACCCACAGAATTAGCGATGGACGCAGTTGGTAAATCTTTTTTTTTTCCCCCCCCCCTCGAAAAAAAAAAAAAAATAAAAAAAAAAAAAAGGGCGCCCTGTGAATGTTTAACTCCCCTGCACTGTCCCCCCCCACCCCTTTTTTTTCACGGCTGATTTATGGCACAGCACAGCACCAATTATGGGACACCCCCCACCCACACCCCACCCCACCCCAACCCTAAAAGTTGTTTTTGTGATACATTTTTTTCTATCTGCGTGTACTTCGAAAGCCGGGGGAGGTGTCCAAGAAATGGGCCCCAGATCTCGCTCAAATCACAATGACCACTGGTCTATAAATAGCCCACATGCAAATTTGAAATCAACTTGGGGGCGAGGCGCAGAAAAAAAGGGTTAAGAATCCCTGCTGAAGAAGTATATTCGGTGCCTACACTTTAAAAAAAAAAAAAAAATCTTATAAAAGACACGTTCGTTTAAAAAAATAATTTCTCCCTAAAAAAAATTTGAAATTCAAATTTTAAAACGGCTGAAAACAATTTGGGTTAAAGCTGTTTTTTTACCTGTGCGCAGAGATAATAATAATAAATGTAATGGCAAATAATCGATATCTGTTTTTTTTTTGCTACGTATAGTTTTTTTTTTTTTGCTACGTATATTTTTTTTATCAAGTCGTAAACCAGATGATGACATAACTTTGTCTGGGTTTATACGTGTGTATAAATGATAGTAACACCTGATATCCATTTTAAAACACCAACCATCACCGTCCAAGACGTGTCGTCAATCCACACATTGACCCATTCTAATCCAACGACACCAACACCGCGCTCTCGAACACGAGGGGGGGGGGGTTAACGAGTCTCACGCATGCGCTGTAGTCGGGTGACAAATCAGCATCTGACAAGTCTTTTAGTGTTGCTCTCACACGACCGCGTCTGTTTTAAATGATGGATAGCTGTACAAGGTTTATAGGGAAATTAGCATTGATCGTCTCATTGAGATATGTATACAGCACGGCACGTTTTAAGGGCGCGTGGGTGGGGGGGGGGGGCGAACACAAAACAGCAGGGCTGCTCACATTTTTTTTATAGCGCCTCGCCCCCCCCCCTAATTTCAAAACATTTCACGCCACCCCATCTTGATTTCATAACATACTTCTCGCTACCCCCAACCAACCTTTTTTTTTCCCACACCCCACACGAGAAAAAAAAAATGCTTAAAAAAAAAGCAAATTAACCAAAATTGTATGGGTCTTTCCGCAACCCTGGTGAAGAACCCGGTGCAATGCAGTAGGCCTATCATATCATTATCGTCTATAGTGTTGTGCACGCTGACAGGCCAATATATAAATGCTGTTGCATCTATCGTGGCACAAAGTTATGATGATACTAGTGGCACATCTATGTTGATTTATTATCTAAATACTTTTTTTTTATGAAATAGGTCAAGTTGAATAGAAACAAAACAATTAACAAATAACAGTTGCTCAATGTAAACTTCGTTAAAAATGTTTTTAAACATTTCTTGGAACAACAAAAAAACCAATTAAAAAAAACAACAAAAACAAAACAAACAACAACAACAACAACAAAAAAACACAACAACCTTACAACATATAAATAGTCTTTAAAAGAATGTAAGTTTCATAATAATATAAATAATATCCTTAGTGTTGCATACAAACAGGTATGAAAATTAGATAGGCCTGATAGGTAGCCATAAACATAGCCTTGTGGATAGCTTTAAAGATAGCCCTTTAGAAACCCAATGAGATGGCTTTACAGATAGCTTTAGAATAAGCCTCCTAGATAGTCTTGGAGATGGCCTTATGGAGAGCTAAAGATATGGCGTTCTCAAAGCTTTAGAGACATCCTTCTTTACAGCTGTAGAGATATCATTGTAGGTAGTCTGTATCATAGACTGCATAGGTGGCAGGCGTTCAAACACATTAAGAAACACATTTTATAGACAAAAAGCGTGGTGATCAAATAACAAAAAATAAAAAAAAAGATTAAGAATTTAGATTCTCGGTGTATTTCAAAGTGTATATTAAATATATTTATTTTTAAATACTATGCCTGGGCACTACATGCATTTAGAGTACTACACCTGGAAACTATTTGTATTTAGAGCACTACGCCTGGGAACTATATTTTTAGATTACTACGCCTGGGAACTATATGTATTTTGACTATCATGCTTAGAGAACTTTTGGAAGTACAATGGAATCAGAAAGAAGGCGTTAGAATGAAATCAGTAGAATGTATATTGTTAGGAAAATATTCTTAGACGAGACAATCAGAATTGTTTGGTGGAGGAGATTTGGTAAAATGGATTTGCTAAATAGAAAAGTTGCAGTAGACTGATAGAGGAGAATCAGTGTTGAAAATAGAAAAGTTGCAGTAGGCTGATAGAAGAGAATCAGTGTTGAAAATAGAAAAGTTGCAGTAGGCTGATAGAAGAGAATCAGTGTTGAGAGATGTAAAGCTACGACAGACGTGCATGGCTTACCTTGTAGGGGCGCCACCTGCGAAGGGGGGCGCGCCTTCAGATCTCATTCAAACAGATCACGGGTTCGGCTTTAGAACTGATATTATGCTACAACGGACTGGGATCTCGTGCTGGATGAAGAAAATCCTCCGTGATTGAGGGCACCATCTGCATCGATCGATGTCTGATCTCTACTCCCTTGTTTGATGGACATTTTCTTTCTTTTTTTTTTTAAAAAAGCTTAGTGTATGTGTATGTGTGTGCATTCCGGAACTGCATTACAAAATAGTTCGAAATGAAACCGAGGCTTTGTATCAGACATGAGGCGGCATACGACATTAATTAGTCGAGCTTAATAGGGTTTTTTTTTATATGTATTGATCTCTGTCGGATACCAACTGGATTTATTCCTGAAGCATTAGCTGACACAAGGCAGAACACCTGTCTGCTGGCCTGGTTGACAGAGGCGGCGCCTGAGTCCCCCCCCCCCGCTCTTGCTGTACAGGGATCCTCAAATGGTGACACTGCTGGTTCTCTCTCCCCTCTACGGTCAAAAAACTGAACTGAAGTAAACCTTCTTTTTTATTAAACAAAAGTGTATTTGTTGGTCTTTGAATGAACGCGATCACGGCTAACATCTAAGCACTGCTGGAGGAAACAAAAAAAAAATTCAACTCTCTGAAGGTTTTCTTGAGCTCCATCTCTTCGGAAGTCAGAGTGGACACTGTGACGTTTCTACTAAGTTGTGGGGAGAAAAATCTCAACGTTGAGGAAGTAAGTTCTTACAAGAATCTCCGCTGTTTCTTTGCCCCACCCCACCCCACCCCATCACCCCCCTCCTGCCCTGCATCAACCTGAACCAAGACATCGGCACGAGACGCGAGGACGCGGGGAGCAGCCACATATTCCTCCTCCCCCACCACCACCACCCGCTCCCCGGGCTTCTTGTTGGAAGGGCACGGCCGCCGCTGTAGCTACTTGCTCACTGGTTAGCGCCTCGCTCTCAAACCTATTGATCAACAGATTTTTACATTCCCGCCCAGAAAGGCCAGCTGACCAAAGACGTTGCTATGACAACGCAAACTGTCGGCAGTGGCAGAGATCTTTGGGAGCTCCTACATTAACACAAGCTTGTCTTCCCCCTTTTATTGATTGGGCAATCTCGACCAGCTCTCCCCCCCCCCCAATCTACCACCCACCACCTCCCCTCCCCCTCCCCCACCCTACATGCTCTTGTCGTCGTCGGTAACCAAGGATTTTACCGGCCAACTTCACTAATGACTGCGACATCGGCGACCACCAGACCCCATCGTGCCCTCCCCTCTCCCTTTCTCTCTCTTTCTTTTTTTTTTTTTTTTATGCAGAGAACATTTGACTCACCACGAATTTTCGACTAAAATACTATGTGGTATTAATTTTTTTTTTATCCAATCTGTCTCAAACCGCCTTTTTTGACATAAACCCGAGCGTTAGAAACACTGGAGCCATCATTTTGTACTACCGTCTGATGGCCATGTCCACAACGCTTTGTCAATAATGATGCAACCATTAAAGCACAGCGCCATTCGCACCCACATTTTCACATAAATATTTAATTAAAGCTCCCACCACTGATGTTCCGAAACTCTCAGTCACTTTCTAGGTTCTCTTTGAGCTCAATTTTTGTTGTTGTTGTTTGAACATCTTTGTAGTTCATTTTTAACAACTGTTTAACAACCATTGGACAGAAATCACCGATGATTCATGCACACATTAGCTGAAAACATCCACTGACGTTCATCCATGTTCAATTTCGGCTAGCTAGCTCTTGAAACGCTCTTCAGCTGCCAAAGACTTCAAAATCGGGTGGGATGTAACAATGGTGGATCACTTATAGATACTAACCCTTGCGAGGACTGACCACATGAGTGAAACCATTGTTAGCGGCTGTGCTCTATAGGGTCTGGCCGTGGTTACGGCTGGCTTACACAGGTGAAGTGATATGAAGGTTTCCCAGGGAAAAAAAAAAGGCCCAACTGTAATAAACAGACGTAGCCAGTTTCGATCCATAATCGCATTCAAGTGTATTTCTCCACTGTGTACCCCGTGTTACGCCCGTGACCTTGTAAGATTTAAGATACAAACGTCAACCTGCATGATATAACAATGAAATAACTCTACATATAAATTTCCCCCACAACTGCAAGGCGCTCCACCTCCTTGACCATCTTCCATTGAACCTAAACCTACACAGCGATCTGCTCGCCAAACTCTCACAACACCCTCACACAATTACTCCCATGGTCCACACACCACCCTCAGCCACATCCCCAGCGCCCACATGATCCACACACCGCCTCTTCCCCCCCCCCCCCCCCCCCCCCCCCCCCCCCACCACACCCTCCCCCCCCCCCCCGTGATTTCGATTGGAGCGCACAATTTGAAACAGAAAGAAAGGTACTTAAAAGGACATTTAACGTGCTCTGGGCTAGAGGCCAAGAGAAAGTAATGGAGTGCACAGTTGTGCTCACAGTGATGGGACTTGGTGAGGGTTTTTGTTTTTGTTTTTTTAGAGCCGTACTCTATAAAGACAAGTAATGTGTACAATTTAACCTGTTTTTTTCACGTTAAAGCTGATCCAAATGCTTCTTTTTTATATTTTTTTTTATATTTAAAAAAAAAAAAAAAAAAAAAAAAAAAAAAAAAAAAAAAAAAAAAAAACAAAAAAAAAAAAAAAAAAAAAAATTAATTTATTTAAAAATTTTACCCCAATAAAAAAACGATTAAAAATAAAGAAAATAATTGTTAATAAAATCTTTACTTAGTGGGAAAGAATGAAAAAAAAAATTTTTGCCAAAAAAAAAAAAATAAATAAATAAAAAAAAAAAAAAAAAAAAAAAAATGCATTTAAAAATTTACCCCAAAAAAAAAAAAAAAAAAAAATAAAAAAAAAAGGTTTGATTAAATTTCTAATTAGGTGGAAAAAATTGAAAAAAAAATTTTTTGCCAAAAAAAAAAAAAAAAAAAAAAAAAAAAAAAAAAAAAAAAAAAAACTAACTGCATTTACAAATTTACCCCCATAAGAAAACGAGTACAAATTAAGCAGATGAGTGTTGATTAAATCTCTACTTAGCTGGACAGCATTGAAAAAGAAATTGTTTGCCAAAAAAAAAAAATAAATAAATAAAATTAAAAAAAAAGTATAAATCAAGTATTTCCCTCATCTTCATAGAAATTCCTTCAAGACACCGTAGCACCTCTATCCCACCCCCACCTCGCCTGTGTTCATCAATCCATAAAAACAAACACAACCCCCACACCAACCCCACCCCCACAAAAAAAAAGGGTTATTTTTTTTCCTGGTCCGCTGTGACAATGCCATACAACAAACATGCATATACATCTCCTACAGGTTTGTCTGTCTGGGCGTTGTCATTG
The DNA here is from genome assembly GCA_964033795.1 of Lymnaea stagnalis. Lineage (NCBI taxonomy): Eukaryota > Metazoa > Mollusca > Gastropoda > Lymnaeidae > Lymnaea > Lymnaea stagnalis. The sequence goes on along the minus strand of CAXITT010000468.1, from coordinate 599,757 downwards.
ACAGATTGAAAGACAGACTCCAGTTGGCATTTACCAAAGTCCTCTATTAAAAAAAGACCGAGGGAGCTAGAACGAATGGTTAAGAGACAGAGAGAGAGAGAGAGAGAGAGAGAGAGAGAGACAGACATACAGAGACGGAGGTAGAAAGAGAGAGTCAGAGAGAGACTGACAGAGAGCGTTAAAGACAGAGACAAAGATAGACATGGAGAGAGGGAGAAAGAGAGAGAAATGAGATAAAGGCAAAATGCCTATTAGCCAAGATGTCTGTCGCGGTGCTCTGTATCCGCCGTCGTTTCCATGGTAACAATCAACTTGAAAGGCTAAGGCTTCCGGTCCGCCATTTTCTTCCTAAAATCCCTTGAATAGTAGCAAATTATTCTCCACCCTTGCACCAATCATCGATCTCCAGACGAACAGAAGCTGGCTCGGGGCTTTTTACAGACTCGGAAGAATCCGGTTCTTTTCAAAATGATAGCCACGGGGAAGGGAGGGTGGGGGTAGTGGAAGGAGGGAAATGGCCGAGGTAAAGGGAGAAAACTACCTTAAAAACAAAAACTTTGTCCTTTTCAAGGCAAGAGTAGAAGTTCTTACTTGACGTCTATGATTCGACGGACAAATGCCCCCCCCCCACCCACCCATGATACATTTTTAGAGCGCATTTATTTACTTGAATTTAGACTCTTTTTTTTCCAGCACAAAGTATAGTAGACCTACGCCGTCTGCCGAGTACACGTTCGTCTGCAGTTTTTGTGAATGGGGGTTTGAGATTATTAATTAAATTTCCCGGTGTAAATAAGACAATTGAAACATAGCGTAGGGGTAAATAGTTAAAAGTAGCTCCGTTGGTTTTCCTCGGGAATATTCTGCATCAAGTGGAAGAATTTAATGGGCACTGCTAGTATTCTGGTAAAATATCTTTATACCAGTTACTCCCCTTTAGAATTTTTCTTTTCCTCTCTCGTTATTGGTTGCAATCATTCAAATAAGAAGAGTATTTTTTTTATTTAAACATTTTTTTTTTCGTTGTCTCTTCTTAAATAAAAATTAAAAAATAAAAAAAAATAAATAAAAAGAGAATTCATTCCACAATATAAATATTATTTAAAAAAATTGAAAATTGTAGAGTATTTTTGTACGATTGTTAGGCCTGATCACGTATGAAATCCACTTGAGCTTATTTCTCAGTTACAGAAATCTCTCAAGTTTCAATATTAATTATTTCTGGATACTTTTAAAAAAAAAAATGAATTCAATTAGAAGTATAATTTAAAGTGCTTGGTAATCAAAAGTCTTATGAAAAAAAGGAGCATTCTATGTCTTAACAATGGTATTTAAAAAAAAAAAGAGTTGGGGGGACTGCAAACATGTCCTTGTCCTCTCGGATACTACAGTGCAGCTTAGCGTTTTTACTGTAGTTAGTTTGCAGAAGAAGGCTTCTCGCCGACTTGTTCTTTGTCTTGTTGCGTCCCTTTTTTTTTTTTTTTTTTTCCTTTCTTTCTTTTTTCTCCAAGTTTTTAGATACTTTGTTTCTCTCCTTTCGTTTTTCGCCTTAACAAAAGTGTTTTTGGTTTTTTTCTCGGATACTACAGTGCAGCTTAGCGTTTTTACTGTAGTTAGTTTGCAGAAGAAGGCTTCTCGCCGACTTGTTCTTTGTCTTGTTGCGTCCCTTTTTTTTTTTTTTTTTTCCTTTCTTACTTTTCTCTCCAAGTTTATAGATACATTGTTTCTCTCATTTCGTTTTACGCCTTAACAAAAGTGTTTATGGTTTTTTACAAAGTTCAACCTTGCTGGCGGGATGGATGAAATCTGTGAGAAATTCATAAAATGCATCCAAGAGAGAGAGAGAGAGAGACAGAGACAGAGACAGAGACGAGAGAGAGAGAGAGAGAGACAGAGACAGAGACGAGAGAGAGAGAGAGAGACAGAGACAGAGACGAGAGAGAGAGAGAGAGAGACAGAGACAGAGACGAGAGAGAGAGAGAGAGAGAGAGCGAATTTGTAATAGAATTTCCACGGGGGCTACAGCCCCGCTAGTGACGTTTTCTACAAGCTTCGTCCAATTAAAAGCTGGTCAAGTACCACCTCACAACCGTGTTGCAATGATGATGTCATGAATAAATACTCACATCTCGCCCCACTCCTGCCCCTTCAATGTTGATACCGGTGGCTTTCTTCAGCAGCTCGTTGACATTCTCTGAAACAGAAAGGGAAAAAAAAATGAAAATGCGGTTATGAATTAATGTTGTAATTTATTGGTTCACCATGAAAACTTGTTATTTATGATTTCAAGTCCCCTTCTTACGTTCCCTGATTATAAAAGGAGTTGTTGGAGTCAGTGGCGCAGGAAGGGGGGCAGAGGGGGACGATCCGCCCCGGGCAGCATTTTTTTAATAATGAGGAGCGGTATTTTCTCCCAACTGCAGAGTTTTTTCCTGGAAAACTGGAAAAAAAAAGGGTGGGGGGTGGAAGGCAGCAAATAGCCCCCCCCCCCTTCCGTACTAACCGTCACTACACCCCTGGTTTTAGTTTTAGTCTTGGAGTAGGATTTGAAACTTTCAAACGACGTCACTCGTCTGTCTAAGATTTATCCGAAATGTAAAGCTAGTTGATAGTAGCCACACTGAGGCATTAATTTATTTCTATGCAACAATCTCCACCGACTTGATAAAAGGGATCGTCTCTAACACGCTGACGTAACCTTGGCAGCATCGGCCGTTGGAATAAAGACAATAAGAAGATGGTTCAATAGCTATTCCTCCCCCCTCCCCCCCCAGATCAGAAGCGCGNTTTAAAGGAAATAGACATAACATCGGCGTAGCCACGTTTCGGTATGAGGTTATAGGACGGAACCAGAACTTTAAAAAATGCGCATTTTATTCCAACAAAAAAAAAAATCTTTTCGTTTTCAGGAGAGTGAAATAGTAACTTTATTTTATTTTAAAAAAAAAAATTAATTAATTTATAAAAAAAATGTTTAGAGACGCCCCCGACTGATTGTATTTTACTTTAATTACATTTCTAAACTCATTCTATGATATTCTTAAGAGGTTTATGAAACATGGTTGCTTTACTTTTAATAATTTCTTGTTATAGCGAAAGATGGAGTAAGATTGAAACAAAATCTATATATATATATATATTTTTATAGTAATTGACGTCATTTAACAAGTACATTGAGTTTAAAAATGTCGGCGGAGGCATCCGCCCCATACATTTCACACCGTGTGTCCGCTGATCGCCCTCAATCCACGATGAACCCGGTGTCGTAAGGTCCTGTTAAAATCTCGTTCAACAACACTTAACGGGACGATGGATACGCCGAGAATGTGTGTGTGTGTGACGTTTTCAACCGGTCGCCAAGCTGCAGGAATGTAGAGGTTTCATTTTACGGGGGGGGGGGGGGGGGGGGGGTCTTCACCCACCGAGCGATACCGGATGACATCGCTGGTGTCCCCCATGTCATCTGGCACCGTATATGGCGTGAATCATCCTGGTGATCTCATCTACCGCGCGGAACTATACAGATTATAATCCTAAGTGTTGGATTACTTCAAAATATCTGCGGGCAGTAAGTTCTGTGTATAAACATTGAGATTTATGAAAAACAAATGGAATAGTCTGTAAGAAAACAGTAGCGGACTTCATGATCGTGCTTTTATTTATAAGCAGAGCCCAAGATCATGACGGTAAACTCAGGCAACCAAGAGCATATCGCTGTGGCAGGACATGCACTGGGAGAAGTGAAGGCCTTCACAAACGTAGGCAGCACCATTGACACAAGTGGTGGGTCTGAAGATGACCCCTCAGGGCTGGAATGGGAAAGGCTAGGACAGCATTTGTGATATTAAATAAAAAAAGTGGGCGTAAAAAGGAGATGACTCTTCAAACCAGAGTCAGAAATTTCCGACACAAACGTCAAAACAGTCCAACACGTTTGAGCCAAAACTTCTTCTTCTTCTTCTTATATTTGAGGGGCCCACGATCAATTTGGTGATCATTCCGGCTCCTGGTTTAAATTCAGAGTTTGCCTTCTCTTAGTTTGGGTGGTATCAGAACTGGTTTATCCTTCGAATGTCTAAGAAACTTGACCATGTTGTTTTTTTCAAATATTTTAATAAAATAGTAGTAAAATTTATTTGAATGGCTGCAACTTGGTGAGCAACCTCGAGCATCACGCAAACAGTACAGACATTCACAAGACCCAGAGCATCAAATGGCCCCAACAAAGACTTACTGGAAATGGCACACGAAGAGCTCTTTGCTGATGACATCATACGGAAAAGGTGGGGGTGGATAAGGCACACTCTTTGTATACAACCAGATATCATCACCAGAAAATCCCTAACATGGAATGGAATCCAGAGGGAAAAGGGGGGGGGGGAGAAAGTCAAAGAAAAGATGGAGACGCGAGCTAAAGACAGACAAACAAAATATGGGATACACCTGGAAGCAACAGAAAAGGCAACTAATGGACCGAGATCAATGGAAAATTATTGTAGGCGGCCTATGCCCCAGACGGGGTAAAAAGCATAAGTAAGTAAGATAAGTATAGCAGACTTGACTCAAAGACTGGCTTCCACCCTCCCTTCCCCCAACTCAGAAAAAACACAAAGAGGAAAATAAAAACAGCAATTACATCAAAAATATAAAAAAAAACTTCGGGAGAAAATATACGCTTCCTCAATATCACGTGTCCAGTGGTGTAGGAGTTGGGGTGCGGGTTGCGGGGGGGGGCGGTGGGTACGCCCCGAGTAGCACTTTTTTTGTTTATATGGAGGGGCGGCATTTTCCGCTAACTACAGATGGGTTTTTGGTTGGTTTTTTTTACATGTAAGACGGCGGCATATAGCTTGGCCGTTCCCGGGGTGACCTTACCCTTGCTGCGCCGCTGCATCAATACAAAATCTGTACATCATAAATGAACCCGTCCGGCGCTGATCTGTCTTGTTATATGGCAAGCACAGTATTTCCTCCAGGACATTGCTGAACAATGACCAAATCCTCCCCCATTATGGGCACTTATCGGTCACATCTGCTGACGAAGCCCGTATGTGCATGTCGCCATGTTGGTGTTATATGGAGGCCCCGTTGCGTTCAACTAATTCGAGCCAGGCACACGTAGAGCTAAGATATCTATTCACAAGAGCCAGGCACACGCAGAGCAAAGAGATCTATTCACAAGAGCCAGGCACACGCAGAGCAAAGAGATCTATTCACAAGAGCCAGACACCCGTAGAGCAAAGAGATCTATTCACAAGAGCCAGGCACACGCAGAGCAAAGATATCTATTCACAAGAGCCAGGCACACGTAGAGCAAAGAGGTCTATTCACAAGAGCCAGGTACACGTAGAGCAAAGAGATCTATTCACAAGAGCCAGGCACACGCAGAGCAAAGAGATATATTCACAAGAGCCAGGCACATGCAGAGCAAAGAGATCTATTCACAAAAAGGGGTGGGGTGGGGGGACGCTCGCTGTTACCGTCAAGTTGTCAGGTTCCTCCTTTACTGCCAAATTGTCGGGGAGTTTGACGAGAAGCAGATTCCGTCGTCTGCCCCCCCCCCACATAGACACGAGATCAACTGTTATTTATCATAATCGCGGCCAACCGGGGGTGGAGGGATGGGGATTCAGGTGGGCAGGGGCAGGGGTCAGTGGGATCAGGCGTAGGTGAACATCTGATGTTAAATAGAAAGAGATTAGTGTAGTGCAGTTGTGTTTCCGGTTGACAAGTCTGCTGTGGCTTGTCGATTAGGAAGCGTCGGCCACCGACCCCCTCGGCGTGTGCCGCGCAACATAACTACTGGGTACGCCCCGCGTGGGCAGACAAGGGGTGTGCTCAGTACCTGCCGTACATAAAACAGCTCCCACAGGGCTGCCGGGTGTGATATTTCGCAGCCGGAAAATCAGGCAGAGCCAGGGTAGGGATCATGATTACATGTTGCCGTTGACGGGTATGAGGCCAGAGGCGAGGGTGGTAACCTCTGGCCGAGGATTCAAATAATGCAGCCCTGAGAACGCTGCCCCTAGGCAACCGTTACGTCCCGGCTACAGCGCGAACTAGTTGCGTTGTGGAAACCCACTGTGGAATCCCTCTTATAGAGCGTCCGACGCTTTCCCGGGATGGGTGGGGGAAGATATTAGGACGTAAATTTTTCCATCCCGACTCCTGAGAAAGTCGACCGAGTGCACTATTTAAACGCATAGTGTCGGGTCGACCGGGTGCCTGCTGGTTGGGGCGGCCCCCAGTCGGGGTCCTGGTCGAGCGCCCAGGCGCCGGGTTGGGGACCTGGGTGGGGGGCCCGTGTGGGGGGGCCCGTGTGGGGGGGCCCGTGTGGGGGGGCCCGTGTGGGGGCCGTCCTGACGAGGGGGCAGCACTAACGTGCCGCTCCGCGGCCCGAT
>CAXITT010000468.1:559127-591932 GCA_964033795.1 Lymnaea stagnalis | reverse complement strand
CCAATGTTGTGCAGGATAGGTGAGATTGGACCAGTGGGTCGTTTCAGTGGTCCAATGTTGTGCAGGATAGGGGAGATTGGACCAGTGGGTCGTTTCAGTAGCCCAATGTTGTGCAGGATGGGGGAGATTGGACCAGTAGGTCGTTTCAGTGGTCCAATAATGCGCAGGATATGGGGAGATTGGACCAGTGGGTTGTTTCAGTGGTCCAATGTTGTGCAGGATAGGGGAGATTGGACCAGTGGGTCGTTTCAGTAGCCCAATGTTGTGCAGGATGGGGGAGATTGGACCAGTGGGTCGTTTCAATGGTCCAATAATGTGCAGGATAGGGGAGATTGGACCAGTGGGTCGTTTCAGTGGTCCAATGTTGTGCAGGATAGGGGAGATTGGACCAGTGGGTCGTTTCAGTGGCCATTTATTCTCAATGCCAAGCTTAAATTTAGGTACCCAAAATAGGTGCCTTTCCCCAACATAATGTATATCAATATCAATACATATATTTTGAATGAAAAAAATTACGAATTTTCGCACTCCTTGGGGTGGCGACCGGGGCGGGTGCCTCCTTCCAACGCCCCTGACTACAGAATCAGCGGCGTATCTACTACAGGAGTTGAGAAAGTGCTAAAGAGTACTAATTGACCGTGTCATGTAGGTACAAAGAGACCCCTGTTAAAACGTACTGGAAAGGTGAACACGCTGAACTGTACATGTGTTTCAAATCGTGTACATGGAAAGGGTTATGGTTGGAGACGCGGCGTCCCCGCCCTACCTATTTGGAATGATTATGATTATTATACACCTATGATGATTGTTATACACCTATGATGATTATTATACACCTATGATGATTGTTATGCACCTATGATGATTATTATACACCTATGATGATTATTATACACCTATGATGATTATTATACACCTATGATGATTATTATACACCTTGGCACACAAAAAATGTAGATGATGTAGTTCCGTAAAACCACCACAAAAGCCCGGATGTTTAATAAAAAGGATTCCTAGCCCCCTCCCCCCCCCTTCCCCCCCACAAAGTCTGAAATATTTAGACTCACATTTGTCCAGATGATATTTGATCGGATTTCCACGCATTAATTTATCAACTTTTCAACAAATCATCATTGGCTTGAGAAAACTTAAAATCGAAATTCTCCTACCTAAGCAGCAGAGATGACGCTTGATCCCTAAGGGGAAACAACGCTTACATTCCGTGATTCAATTATCTACCCTTGGTTCAAATGTATTTGAAATGTCCTTACGTGGTATGCGCGTGAAATGGGGTGGGGTGGGGAAATTCAAACCTCTAGGCCAGCCATTCTCAACCTGTTGGTCGCGATCCCTTGGGGGGGGGTCGAATGACCCTTTCACAGGAGTCACCTTAGACCATCGGAAAACAAATATACTCTACAGTTAAGAAGAAGCAACGAAACGAAGTGTATGGTTGGGGGTCACCACAGCAAGAGGAACTGCGTTAAGGGTTCTCGGCATTAGGAAGGTTGAGAACCACTGCTCTAAGCCAAATCCCCATTAGGCTAACTCGACTTGCAGCAACGAAGACAAATGGAAGGCAGGACGGTCGCGTCTCTCTCTCTCTTTCTCTCTCTCTCTCTCTCTCTCTCTCTCTCTCTCTCTCCACTCCTGGCTGACGTTCCATCAACTCATTATCTATCGCACTTAACACCTGTCTCAATGTTCAAACTCCCTTTTTAAACCACAACAAAAAAATGTCCATCCTTGTTTATTTTATTTTAAATACGAGTCGAAGTCACACGTTTCGGGTATATATATCCGGTGTTCAAATAAATAAATACGAATTTCCCGGAGCTCCCAGATGCGGGGTGCCTCGCGTGTGATTTCATCTTTGACCCCCACGAGATGTAGTTTGTTGTTGTTGTTTGCGACGTCGCGCGCGCGCGGTGAGGTATTTGTTTGTTTAAATAAAGGGAAAGCGCGACTCCGTCATGTTGGGCGGCTTTCTGCCCGTGCGGTACGCCAACACGGTACAAATACGGTAAAAGCCCCCTGACAGCGTCCAAACAATAAAGCATGACAAGCCTATTAATGAGCCCGCTGCCGCAGATCTATGTGTCGCTAAGACTGTGACAGAAAAGCGTCAGTGGCGCTGTTGTTCTAGCCAGACGCCATTAGCCCACGTGTTGATATGGGACGCCGACACAAAATTTTGCCCGGTTGGCAAAAATGTGTTTTCGTTTGATATGTTTTTGTTTTTTTAAAATTTTCGCTATTTGAGTCACCTGTCCGACCCAACCCCACCCCCCTCTCCTCAGATTTTATTCGCCACCAGGTCGCCGGAAATAAATAATTTAAACCAAGGATTAAACCGATGAAGTTGTTTTTTTACAGGTGTCCGTTGTTTTTTGTTTTGTTTTTTTGCGAAAATATTCGGTGGGTCCACAAAAAAAAAAAAAAAAAGAGTTACTTTCTCATCTCCTATACACAGTAGACCTACAGACAGTCCTACACCTTACTTGCCGGCCTTTAAAGAATAGCTCTACATAAAGTCAGTCCTACACCCAACCCGCAGGCATCTATCCAACAAACCTCCAGACCGTTCTTCACCTACATTTCTCTCTGATAGCGAGTGTCCTCATACATTGTGTTTATGAAATGTTAAGCGTGCGGATATAGTTATGTATTACATTTGCATTAATCATGGAAAAGGCCTTGTGTTGATTCAGTGCTAGTACGACGTATGAACAACGTGTAAGAGAACCCGATGAAGTAAGCCTATCGAAGGTCTTTGTCACGCAGGTCTTCAGCACTCATAGAAATAAAAAAAATAAAAATAAAATAATCTCAGGTTAAGTCAAGAGATTGACGTTGCGATGCAATGGCCAGAGACATGTCCACGTTTCAAGGAAAAAACCAGCTTCCACCTGCCAACATATTGAGGTGTTCTCATGTCAACAGCTTCATCCGTTTGGATATCTACATCGGTACAGTTTAACAAGTATCTTAGAGGGTCATGTCGCAAGAAATAAAACAACTTTGCTTTTTTTTATTTTTGTAAAAAGCCCGGTCACTTGAACCCACCATAGACGACACTAGACTGGAAGTCAAAATATTGCTAGTACATCGAGTGTCGTTCCATACAATCTCTTACAAAAGGTTGGGAAAGAAAAAAAATTGATGAGCTTACAAACAAACACAATTAACACTTTTTAAATTGAAATTTTTTTTTTTGATTCTCAAACAATTAACAATGGAGGTGTAGGAAATATGATCATTTAATTAGTGCGAGACAAAGAAAAGGTTGGGTAAAAGACGAATGTTGGGGATCAGATCTAGATTTGAAAAAAAAAAAAAATCCCATTTTGAAGTTGTCCAAAAAACCTCTAGACTAAAACAACTTAAAGTAAAAACAAAGAACATAACATGACTTTTCCCACCATGATGAAAGAAGCAAGGAATCTAAGCAATACAAAAAAACACATAACACAATTAACACTTTTTAAATTGAAATTTTTTTTTTTGATTCTCAAACAATTAAAAAAGGAGGTGTAGGAAATATGATAATTTAATTAGTGCGAGACAAAGAAAAGGTTGGGTAAAAGACGAATGTTGGGGATCAGATCTAGATTTGAAAAAAAAAAAAAATCCCATTTTGAAGTTGTCCGAAGAACCTCTGGGCTAAATCGACTTAAAGTGAAACCAGAGAACATCACATGACTTTTCCCACCATGATGAAAGAAGCAAGGAATCTAAGCAATACAAAAAAACACACACACAAAAAACCCCACATTAAACAACAACAAACAAACAACAGATTATCATTCTGTTATAGAGGTATCCAGTGTGTGTGTGTGTGTTTCGAAACTTTTTGTGCAGTATTAAATGAAATATTTCGTCACAACGGCAAGCAGCAGCATACCATAGCATACACTACGATACAACAGCATACCGTAGCATACAATAGCATACCGTAGCACACACATAGGATCTTCAAAAACAAATAAGGCGATCTTTAAAAACAAATAAAGTGATCTTTAAGAGCAAATTAAGCGATCTTTGAGAACAAATAAACAATATTAAACAACAAACTAAGCGACATTTAAGAACAAACTAAACGATCTTAAAAACAAACTAAGCGATCTTTAAGAACAATCTAAGTGATCTTTAATAACAAACTAAACGGAATTTGTGTATTGAATTAATTTAAAAAAAAAAAAAATTAATACAAAAAGAAAAACTCCATTTCACTTAGACACGTCATTAAATTTTGCAGAAGTCATGGATGCGGACATCGAAACGGCGGTCGTAAATATCGTCTTTACTCCCCAAACTTGCTTAATTGTCTGTGTACATTTAGTTCATGGTCTACCTCGGTACCATTAACAGTTGAGCTTTGTCAGGACAGAAGAAACCATCCAAATGTTAACAGCTAAATTTAAAACCTACACTACGTCGCGGTTGATTGTGATCACGTGGTCTCGGACGTGTGTCCAAGCGTCCGTCGGTCAACCCTAATTCATATTCATTTGCCTCTGACCATGACAGGACGCCGTTCGCAAACGTCACGCATGAAAAGGGGGTGTTTCGGTCGACTCGAACAGGGCGCCGTCGCAGGGAAAAAGCATGGTAAATTAGAATGGATCGGATGGCCAGGAAGAACAATTCTCAATGCCATCATATCAAACCGAAGGCTTCACCGACGACAAAACAAGAGATAACGATAAAAACAGGTGTAGGATACGACGTCCGTTTTAGTGGAGCAATAAATGGGGGGATAAAAAGAGCGAAGTGTATAGGGATGGTTGTGGAATGGGCATTTGTCATTTATTTTCTGTACAGTGTCTTCGGGGGGTCTTGGAGGAAGCACATTGCAGGATAAAAACCGAAAATGAATACACACACATTTGTATAGAAAGTAGAGACACAGAAAAAAACAACATAGCATTGAAACCCCGAAACGACATGACAATATACGTGTAAATGATTTGTGTTAGGGTCTGGGATTGGGGGGGGGGGATGACGACATTGGGTAGGATTGAAAGGAAGGTTGGGTGCGTTAGGGATACGAGAAGGGGGGGGGGGATTAAACGGTGCGGGTCGACAAGGAAGAGAGGGAAGTAAGAGTTTGTATAGAAAGTAGAGACACAGAAAAAAACAACATAGCATTGAAACCCCGAAACGACATGACAATATACGTGTAAATGATTTGTGTTAGGGTCTGGGATTGGGGGGGGGGATGACGACATTGGGTAGGATTGAAAGGAAGGTTGGGTGCGTTAGGGATACGAGAAGGGGGGAGTGGATTAAACGGTGCGGGTCGACAAGGAAGAGAGGGAAGTCAGAGTTAAGTGTGTAGTATGAAACTGACATTGTCTTAGAAACGAGTAGAAGTTATGGCCGGGATTACTAAGAAAGCAAGTAATAGTTAACGTGGAGTGTGCAAAGAACCGAGTGGAGAGTAGAGGCAAAAAAAATAAAAAAAATGTGAAAGTTACGGTGGAGTGGAACAGAAGGAGAGTCCCCGTTTCCTCCCGTTTCCTGTCGAATCAAAATCCGAAATACGAGGCTTAGATTCCCACAGGAGGGCAAATCTCCGCAAGAGCCGACCGAGGAAAAGCCTTTTGCGAACACATCGCCATCTTTATGGCCGGTCCCTTGAGCAGGGACCCCTCACCCCCCCCTCTCCCCCCCCAGCCTCCTCACTCGTGTCCATAGTTAATGAATGCTGACACCAACCAGAAAGCAGTGTCCTGTCCTCCATGCAGGAACTTCTGAGGAATTTTTTCTTCTTCTTCTCCCACGCCCTGAGTTCAACACTTTTGTACAATTCAAAAGTCACGCGAGCCACCTTGTGTAATTTACGCCGTATTACTTTGACCCGACCCCCGACAGTATTCTCGACGCTGTGAGGATTTGAGGATTTTCACACTGAGAACAACAGGAACAGTGTCTTAAGTGCTTTGAGACCTTCGCGGGTCAAAGTGCCGAGCTCTTAAGGTCACCGTCGCGGTCTATGTTGCCTGAACTTTGACACGATTAAGCTGTAAACATTCGTAACCAACACGATTCCCGAAGAAACCAGTTTTTATTTTGCAACGAATGTTCCATGGATGCTACCCAATAAATTTTCTTTATTGAAGAAAGCATATTTAAAAAGACAAAAAACAAACAAAAACAACAACAAGTGTTATAGTTACGGCTGAAATACATAATTATTAGTTAATAAACAGGGCAGTAAAACGAGGTAAATGTACACAATCTCTTCCCCCAGGCTCATTTTAATTCCCTTTTCATATTGTTCGTCCTTGGCAAGGATAGGATGACCAAGTCAGTTTTAGACTTGATTAGTAGCCATGACTGATACATTACATCGATCTCGAAGCGCCGGGTTTCGGGTGTAACACTGGAGCTCAGAGCTCCGGGTTGGGCTGGCCGCAGTGAGCTCAGAGCGCAAGGTTGTACTGGCAGGCAGCAGTGAGTTCAGAGCGCCGGGTTGTGCTGGCCTCAGTGAGCTCAGAGCTCCGGGGTTGTACTGGCCACCAGTGAGCTCAGAGCTCCAGGGTTGTGCAGGCCGCAGTGAGCTCAGAGCTCCGGGGTTGTGCTAAGTCGACCACTGGAAGCCTGGACACGCCGCGCGTCCCCGCGGTGCAGCCAAGACTATCTGAAGAGTCAATTAAATCTGGCAGCGAGCGCAGCCGCACAAGACCACCGGATGGTCTTTGTCACTTTTCATTAGTCTGCAGCGTCCGGATGTCTGTCCGTAAACATTAGACATATCAAATAAATCCAAACAAAATTTGGCAGCCTCTATTTAAGGTCATATCAAGCAGAAAAGAGGCAAAGAGGCAAAGAGGCAACCGACTTCTTTTTGCATGATTTTTTTGGTAACGAAATTTTTTTTTTTATAGGATTTCATAGATACCATTTTTTTGTATCTTGTGTGAAGTCGATCTTAGGTCTAAGATAAAGCAGACTGAAATATGGTTATTTCGGTGATAATGTATGCAAACTTTCTATCATTGCAAATTGTTTCTTATTACGACATCAATTCTGGACACACAATGACGAACAAGTTGAGATGATGTAGGTTTCCAAAGGCGAGTATTAACACACCCGGCACATATCAGGCGAGTATTAACACACCCGGCACATATCAGGCGAGTTTTAACACTGCCTGCACATATAAGGCGAGTATTAACACACCCGGCACATATCAGGCGAGTTTTAACACTGCCTGCACATATAAGGCGAGTATTAACACACCCGGCACATATCAGGCGAGTATTAACACACCCGGCACATATCAGGCGAGTATTAACACACCCGGCACATATCAGGCGAGTTTTAACACTGCCAGCACATATCAGGCGAGTTTTAACACTGCCAGCACATATCAGGCGAGTTTTAACACTGCCAGCACATATCAGGTGAGTTTTAACACTGCCAGCACATATCAGGTGAGTTTTAACACTGCCAGCACATATCAGGTGAGTTTTAACACTGCCAGCACATATCAGGTGAGTTTTAACATTGCCAGCACATATCAGGCGAGTATTAACACACCCGGCACATATCAGGCGAGTTTTAACACTGCCAGCACATATAAGCCGAGTTTTAACATTGCCAGCACATATCAGGCGAGTATCAACACCCCCGGCACATATCAGGCGAGTTTTAACACTGCCAGCACATATCAGGCGAGTTTTAACACTGCCAGCACATATCGTGAGAGTTTTAACACACCCAGCACATATCAGGCCAGTATTAACACTTCCAGCACATATCAGGCGAGTTTTAACACTGCCAGCACATATCAGGCGAGTTTTAACATTGCCAGCACATATCAGGCGACTTTTAACACTGCCAGCACATATCAGGAGAGTATCAAAACACCTTGCACATGTCAGGAGAGTATGAACACACCCAGCACATATCAGGCGAGTATCAATACACCCAGCACATATCAGGAGAGTATCAACACACCCAGCACATATCAGGCGAGTATCAACACACCCAGCACATATCATGAGAGTATCAACACACCCGGCACATATCAGGAGAGTGTCAACACACCCGGCACATATCAGGAGAGTATCAACACACCCAGCACCTATCAGGCGAGTATCAACTCACCCGGCACATATCAGGCGAGTATCAACACACCCAGCACATATCAGGCGAGTATCAACACACCCGGCACATATCAGGCGAGTATCAACACACCCAGCACATATCAGGAGAGTATCAACACACCCGGCACATATCAGACGAGTATCAACACACCCGGCACATATCAGGGAGTATCAACACACCAAGCCCTCCCGGCACATATCAGGCGAGTATCAACACACCCAGCACATATCAGGAGAGTATCAACACACCCGGCACATATCAGACGAGTATCAACACACCCGGCACATATCAGGGAGTATCAACACACCAAGCCCATATCAGGAGAGTATCAACACATCCAGCACATATCAGGCAAGTATCAACACACCCGGCACATATCAGGCAAGTATCAACACACCCAGCACATATCAGGCGAGTATCAACACACCCAGCACATATCAGGCAAGTATCAACACACCCAGCACATATCAGGCGATTATCAACACACCCGGCACATATCAGGCAAGTATCAACACACCCAGCACATATCAGGCGAGTATCAACACACCCAGCACATATCAGGCGAGTATCAACACACCCGGCACATATCAGGCGAGTATCAACACACCCAGCACATATCAGGCGAGTATCAACACCCCCGGCACATATCAGGCGAGTATCAACACACCCAGCACATATCAGGAGAGTATCAACACACCCGGCACATATCAGACGAGTATCAACACACCCGGCACATATCAGGGAGTATCAACACACCAAGCCCATATCAGGAGAGTATCAACACATCCAGCACATATCAGGCAAGTATCAACACACCCGGCACATATCAGGCAAGTATCAACACACCCAGCACATATCAGGCGAGTATCAACACACCCGGCACATATCAGGCGAGTATCAACACACCCGGCGAATATCACGCGAGTATCAACACACCCGGCACATATCAGGCGAGTATCAACACACCCAGCACATATCAGGCGAGTATCAACACACCCAGCACATATCAGGCGAGTATCAACACACCCGGCACATATCAGGCAAGTATCAACACACCCAGCACATATCAGGCAAGTATCAACACACCCGCACATATCATGCGAGTATCAACACACCCAGCACAAGAGAAACACAAACGTTTAAAAAAGCGTTATCTTCACATTTTCTGGAATATTGTCCACAAAATAGAGAGAAATGAAAAGCTCATGTATAGAACCAGAGCGTGTTTAGAACCAGTACGTGTTTAGAACCAGTACGTGTATAGAACCAGTGCGTGTATAGAACCAGTGCGTGTATAGAACCAGTGCGTGTATAGAACCAGTGCGTGTATAGAACCAGTACGTGTATAGAACCAGTGCGTGTATAGAACCAGTGCGTGTATAGAACCAGTGCAAGTATAGAACCAGTACATGTACAGAACCAGTGCATGTGTAGAACCAGTACGTGTATAGAACCAGTGCAAGTATAGAACCAGTACATGTACAGAACAAGTGCATGTACAGAACCAGTGCATGTGTAGAACCAGTGCATGTGTAGAACCATTACATGTATAGAACCAGTACATGATTTGAAACAGTGCATGTATAGAACCAGTGCATGTGTAGAGCAAGTGCATGTGTAGAGACAGTACGTGTATAGAACCAGTGCGTGTATAGAACCAGTACGTGTTTAGAACCAGTACGTGTAGAGAACCAGTGCAAGTATAGAACCAGTGCAAGTACAGAACCAGTGCATGTACAAAAACAGTGCATGTGTAGAACCAGTGCATGTGTAGAACCATTACATGTATAGAACCTGTGCATGTATAGAACCATTACATGTATAGAACCATTACATGTATAGAACCAGTACATGTGTTGAAACAGTGCATGTATAGAACCAGTGCATGTGTAGAGCCAGTGCATGTGTAGAAACAGTGTAGGTATAGAACCATTACATGTATTGAACCAGTGCATTATTTGAAACAGTGCATGTGTTGAAACAGTGCATGTGTTGAAACAGTGCATGTATAGAACCAGTCCATGTATAGAACCAGTCCATGTATCGAACCAGTGCATTAGAACCAGTGCATGTATAGAACCAGTGCATGTATAGAACCAGTGCATGTATAGAACCAGTGCATGTCAAGAACCAGTGCATGTAAAGAACCAGTGCATGCATAGAACCAGTTCATGCATAGAACCAGGGCGTATTTTAAAAGACATTTTTGCCTCCATTTTCCCCCGATATCAATAACTGAATATACTGGACAACTGACCAGCGATGGGCGTCAAGCTAAACGCGTGCTAAAGGAAACTGCCAAGCTCCGAAACTAACACTAGACTCGCTGCGTATATTGTTGAATTATTTGTCTTAGCAAACTGCATTATCTTTTGTTATGACCATGCCACTTCCGATTTGCAATTAATATTTCATGTCACGTACCGACAGGCGGATGATACTGAGTAGCCAGAGTTTGTGTGTGTGTCTGTGTATAATTTCTAAGTTCTGTCATAGAATTACCACACAAAAAAATAGAAAAAAATTCTAACATATTTTAGACTCATTTTTTGCTTGAATCGATTGGCTTAATTGAAGGAAGACTAGAGTGGTATCGCATTAATGATGGTATAAAGATGTCTAAAGCTAAATATGCTTTCGTTGGCCAACCGAAAGGGGATAACTGCTACCACCCGGCGACCAGCAGCACTAAGGCACATAGAGTAGCTGGTTGCCGGAAATTTGTTTAAAAGAAATTTCGTCGACGAGAAAATTGATCGACGGAAATTTTATCGAACGGAGGTTTGGTCGAATCGTTTTTTTCAGTTCACACGATCAAATTTTCGTCAATTTTTTTTTTTTGAACGCACTATACTATATAGTAAGACAAATTAATGCGTTTGATATTAGGTGTAAAAAAAAAAACTGCACCTAGCTCAGCCCTACTTTCACTGAAAGGGTTGAGCACAGCCAACAACCTCCATATAAGTCGTTTGGGGGGGGGGGGGGCGCAAGGGAAATTGTATAAATATAGTAGCATTTATATTTTGGATACATTTAATACATCCTTGGCATGCCTGTGTCTGTGCGTGTATTTGTGTGTGCCTGTCTGTGTGTAAATTCGGGTCACAGTCTTGGAGTCCTGGGAACTCGCTTTAATGAGCTGACAATCTCAACACGCCAGCTCCGCATGATACACGCGATTCCCCCAGAAGGCATGGGGGGGGGGGGGCTCTTCTTCTAATAGGTCTCTGGAACCCTGGGGCCCACGAGAGGAAACGACTGCCTGATATAACTGAGGGCCTAAACCAAATGACGTGTAAGATTTCGACCCCTGTTCGCCGGAAACATAAACGATTTCTTGGAGGAAGTGGGTTTTTAAAACAAAAAAAAAGTTAACTTAGAATTTAAGAAAAAAAATATTTTAAAGCAGATTAAAAATATTCTTCTTCACGCATTTATCTCTTTATATAATAAGGGCCGCTCATAATTTGATATTAGAATTTAAAACCAGATGAGTTTATGGATAAAAACCTATCAAAAACTCTGTCACCTCACAGATTGTGAAGCCTTACTTGTTTTTGTTAACAAGAAGCCCAATTGTACAATGGAATGCCTGACGTACTAGATCATGTTTGATTTCAGAAACTTAATAAATGTCCAACTGGTATTATTTCTTAGCTTAAGAAGAAAATACACAATAGAAACCCGACCAATGTTAGCAAAATAAAAAAAAAAGCAAAAAAAACAAGCAGACATTGTTGAAAATATCGCGGCCAGATATTAGGGGAAGCTTAAGTAAGTGTAAAAGAGACGGTGGGGAGCATGTGGCTCATGAAAAGCATTAACCTTGTTGGAACCAGTCTAACGCCAGTGTTGCAGGATCGGGTTTCGGTTTTACACACACATACAAAAAAAACACCAAACAAACAAAACAACCACAACAACAAAAGATTTTTAGCAAAACATCTAAACAGCTTGATTTTCCAAAGATACAAATAAAATAATGTAACTATCAACATGTGTTTGCTGTGTCAAGAACAGTGTAGCACCGTTCTTAAGAACAATGGCGTACAGATATTTCGAAATGATTTACATCAGGGGAAATAACAAATTGCACACACGCCTCAAGTCTGTCTTCTCCTTATTTCTTAATGTTACGTAACTCATTCTACAAGTTATTATCTTAACTCTCAAAATCATCACAGTACCCTCCCCCCAAACCTCCCCCCCCCCACCTTTTTTTTTGGAATCATTTATCGAATGATGTCTCCTGCACAGTCAAGCTAACCAGGAAGCCCTTCAATGGCAAAACCCGGGTAGAGGAATACCAATTAAATTAGAGCAATGATTGGAAAAAAAACAGGAAAAAACCCCCCAAAAAACAATGAAGTATGTTAACGCAAAGAAACACTTTAATGTGTATGACAAAGAAACACTCTAATGTGTATGACAAAGAAACACTTTAATGTGTATGACAAAGAAACACTTTAATGTGTATGACAAAGAAACACTTTAATGTGTATGACATAGAAACACTTTAATGTGTATGACAAAGAAACACTTTAATGTGTATGACATAGAAACACTATAATGTGTATGACAAAGAAACACTTTAATGTGTATGACATAGAAACACTATAATGTGTATGACAAAGAAACACTTTAATGTGTATGATTTTTCTTTTTTCATGACACTTGACATCACATAAGCATATTCACATATGAACAAAAAAAAAAAAAATTAATACAAACGATAGTGCATCCGGAGAATGGCTGATTATCTACGCTGGAAAACAATATTGACAAAAAACATTCAAAAAATGAAGACATTTGAAGACTATATGTAAACCGTTTAAATGTACAATAAACAAACAGATGTCATCTTCTGACATCAAGACGTAAATCAAAATCATCTTCACCTGGATGTAAAAGATCCCTTGAGCTAATGTGTGATTTGAACATTGAAAAGATTGATTTTTTGGGGTGTGTGTGTGTGTGTTTTGGGGGGGGGGGGGCACTAAAAGTGGAGTGAAAGTTGGCAGTTGTACTTTTTTTAGTGATAACAGAAGAAAAAAAGGTGGGGGGGGGGGAGGGGTGTGGAATTGGAAGGTATCATATAAACTAACATATTATTGAACAGTTCACGGAAGAACACAATTATTTTGTAGATAATGCATTTTTAGAATTGAACCGAGGTAAGAGTTGATGAGTGCGGCGCTAATACACCATACAAGAACTTCACTAATGTAGGAATTGAACCGAGGTAAGAGTTGATGACTGCGGCGCTAATACACTATACAAGAACTTCACTAATGTAGGAATTGAACCGAGGTAAGAGTTGATGAGTGCGGCGCTAATACACTATACAATAACTTCACTAATGTAGGAATTGAACCGAGGTAAGAGTTGATGAGTGCGGCGCTAATACACTATACAAGAACTTCACTAATGTAGGAATTGAACCGGGCGCAAGACCAAAAAAAAAAATATTAAAAAAATGGTGAAATCAGACAAGACAGGAAGTTGGTTTTAGCAGAAATTTGCTGCATTTATGGTCTGTGGGTTGTTGCCGGGGGTGGTGGTGGGGGGGGTGGTGGGGAGGACAACAGCTTTTCTTTAAAAACGAAATAGACTCTTTTTAGCTTTGTGTTCAAAAGACGCAATGTCCGAAAAGGAAGTATTCTACAAATTAGTTTTCTTGGGCTTTTAAAAAAAAGTGTCTAGTAGATGTATGCAAACATTTTTTTTTAAAGTTTATCCTAAATGCAAAACGAGACTTATTTCTTTTTTGCATAAAAAATAAATACATTTTTTCCATACCATTTTCTAGAGATCTGTTGAAGTTTTAATGAAGTAGATCTATGACATTACCGGCCCGAGGCAATACTCTTGTCTCGAAAACTTTTGATGCTGAATGCAATTTTCATGACGTATTAAGGGCAAGTTATAATCACTGGCCGGGTTGCCCCATTCATCAGTAGGTTATTCTCACGTGAGAGGGGCACCAAAAAACTGGCCTTTTATTTATTCCAGTGTAAAAGCCTCATAGCAACAAATTAGCACTCAGATTGAACAATTTGAATTTCCATTTCCCTCCTTTTCTTTATATGATCAAAAAAAGGTGGTCCGAAGACAGAGGAACGAATAAAATCAATCTGTGAATGAGTAATCTGGTCCAGTTGAGAAATTTCATAAAGGCTGAGGGGGTGGGGGTGAGAGAGAGTTGGGGAGGTAAGGGAGTTGGGGGAGGGAAGGGAGTTGGGGAGGGAAGGGGAGGAGTCAAACAACAACAGCCCCGGCTGTCCTTAAGGCGCTTCATTAGTTTTCTCTAATTCCAATATCATGAAACGTTGGGCAGTGAGGACGGAGTGAGAACGAGGAGGGAGGGAGGCAAGGAGGGAGAAGGAGCCGAGGCCTGGAAGAGCCATGCCCGGGCGGCCGCTGAAACAGTTGCTCTAATGCTTTAATTTCACCGAGTGTGTGGAGCACATTCTGGGGATTAACTGCGACACGTGGACTTCCGAGGGTGGCATCGCATCGCGGACACACCAGGTTGTATCAGACGGCTGGTCACAGCTGGGGACAGGGTGGTGGGCGACTAGCTGTTGAACGCGGTAGATGGCGTCGAACTTTAGGCGGCCTTCAATAAAGCAGTCCACTTCAACATCCACAAACGGTTACGAACCTGGCCTCCAACGGTGGCTTGAAAACTTCCAAGAAGCTGCGTTCCATATTCAGAATCTTGGGAATAGCTATTTTAAAGATATTGGCGCCTTCTCATTTTAAAGGTCCATAAGATGTAGACATGAATAAATTTATTGCGTTTTGCGCCATCTTGAAAATAGTACGTGCGCCCCTAGTGGCGCAGCGCCCTCTGGTCGAAAACCGTTGGATTAGAAGGAATCAAGAAAATCAGGGGGTCTAAAAGTGACATCAAACAGGGGGCTGAACATGGATTAAAGAGGTCTCTGCAGGAGTCAATACAAAGGAGTGCCACAATCGATTCAATGAAGTTTTTCGGGGGGAGTGGGTAATACAAACGCCTTTAGCAAAAGGCCCTAACAGGGAGAGTTAAACAGGCCTTTAAACAGAAAGCTGTTATAAATTGGACCACATAGCTGGCTACTAAAAACCTATTTGATTAGTTTGGATATATCATAATACATATATATATATATATATGTTAGATAAAAAGACAAATAATGAAATATATTACCACCCAGACATACCCCTGCAAGAAGACTAAAAAAAAACAAACAAACATCCACGACAGAGCATCATCTGGCACAAAATATAAATAAAATACGTCCATCAAAATAAAACCACATCAACCACAACAACCCCTACAAAACAACCTCCACCACCATTTCCCCCCTCCCCCCCCCCCCCAGATATTCTGACACAAAGGACATATTTAATAGTAGTGGTTCACGGAGCACAAGCAGCGTGGCTTCTTGGTATGAATTATTCATAGCTGGCCTGGAAGTGATTCATTATTTGAACTCTTGGATTGATCAAGAGATGCCAGCGCTGAGGGCTGTCACCAGAACTGACCAAAAACAACTTTTTGTTGTTGTTTGTTTACATCAACTGCTTTACAACTGGATCACGGTTTGCGTCAAGGTCTACATGTGGTTAATAAAAATAAATAAAGTAATTTTGTATTTATAATCGTCACTCCGCGAATATCTTGAACATGATGGTCTGAGTGGAAGGATCTGCTGTGGAAGGATCTGCTGTGGAAGGATCTGCTGTGGAAGGATCTGCTGTGGAAGGATCTGCTGTGGAAGGATCTGCTGTGGAAGGATCTGCTGTGGAAGGATCTGCTGTGGAAGGATCTGCTGAGGCAGGCCAAAGCCCTACATTGGCTGGAGCGCCAAAGCGATGGATGGAAGGTTTCTCCTCTTTAGGATAGTTATAATTTAAAAAAAAAAAAAACTTCATTATTGACTGCAGTGAAGCTATAACCTTTCGTACAGAATTTTAAAAAACAATAAAGAGCACTCTTGTTCTTGTTGAGGTTGTTGTATAGTGTGACTGCATGTCGGAGGGGGGGGGGTTCTCGCGTCGGTTAATGTGAGGAACGGCGCTACTCCTTCATGGTGCATGGTTTGGTTTTCATCAGCTTAGTATTGTTAACTTAACCCTGTCTTATATCAAAGTTATCTAAACGCAACAAACATGTATAGTCACTGTCTATAAATATATACATCANAAAAAAAAAAAAATACATTCAAAAAAAAACCAAAAAATAATTAAAATTACAGCCTCACATTGTCAAAACCCCCCCCCCCCTTCCCGCCCTCCCACACTCTCAAATATTTTTTTTTTGAAACGCAATTTTGAAACCTCGCCTCCAGAATGGACCGGCAGAGTACAGAGGTCTCACGACACCATTAATTTGCCGCAACTCTTCCCTGTCAAAGGACGACAACTGATTATCGCTGTCAGATTGCAGCTGTTTGATCTACAGCCAACAGATTATAACTCGCAGCTTCGATTTCAAAAGACCATAAAATATGGCTTACGATTCAATTTTATTTTAACATTTTTTTTTTTTTGCTGTTGCTGGTAAAAGGAAATGTTCTAGAAAAGTCGAATATCTCCCAAATTACCTCCCATTAGCGGAAGCGGATTATGATCGATGGGAAGGAGAGCCGTGCTTTAAAATGTTACAGTTATCAAATTAGCGAATTTCTCATCATGAAATATATATTCACAGCCTTCATGTGACAACCGAGACTTGAACAGCTGCGACACATGTCATCTAAAAAAAAAAAAAAAAATTAAAAACATGAGCTGACAGTAACTATTGCATGGTGTGAAAAGCTGCTTTTGAAGATTGTTTTCTCCTTATTCGCTGACTTCCTCGACATTTAGCCCTATGCCCGCCGCTGGTGTCACTCTTACATTAAGTTCCAGTTCCCCACCGTCCCACCCAATTTTAAATTCCCATTTCTAACCCCCCCCCCCTCCCCCTTTTTGGTTTGTTTTATTTGTTGTACGCATAAGAAAAACGTGTGTGGGTATAAAATAGAATTTTTTTTGTTTGAAAAATGCTTTATATTAACTTCGCTTTTGTTCGTGTGTTTCTGTGTTTAAGGCAAACATGTTCGGGCGGCTAACTGATCAATTTCCCGTCATCCTATCGAGCTGAAACTTGGCATGTAGACTCGTTGCCGATGACAACACATTCTAACTAAAGGTTCAGACCCATCACGAACCCCAAAAATCAGCTATGCCTCTTTTTTTTTTTTTTTTAAAAAGGGGAATATGAAGGAAATATTAAGCACTGATTTCTTAATAACTCCAGCCATGTCTAAGTCGCACAATAATGTATCCTAAGGACTTACACCAACAACTTTGTTTTAAGGGGCTCTTTAATTTATTCCATAAACAGATCTATGGAAAGCTAACTTATTTCTGTATGATAAGCTTATAACACCGGGCGCTTGGCCACAGGACGGTTGACCACCGGGCGGTTGACCACAGGACGGTTATCCACGGGACGGTTGACCACGGGACGGTTGACCACGGGACGGCTGACCACGGGCCGGTTGACCACAGAACGATTGACCACAGAACGGTTGACCACCGGACGGTTGACCACCGGACGGTTGACCACGGGACGGTTGACCACGGGACGGTTGACCACGGGACGGTTGACCACGGGACGGTTGACCACAGAACGATTGACCACAGAACGGTTGACCACAGAACGATTGACCACAGAACGGTTGACAACAGAACGTCATCGGACGGTTGACCACCGGACGGTTGACCACCGGACGGTTGACCACGGGACGGTTGACCACGGGACGGTTGACCACGGGACGGTTGACCACAGAACGATTGACCACAGAACGGTTGACCACAGAACGATTGACCACAGAACGGTTGACCACAGAACGATTGACCACAGGACGGTTGACCACGGGACGGTTGACCACGGGACGGTTGACCACAGAACGATTGACCACATAACGATTGACCACAAAACGGTTGACCACGGGACGGCTGACCACGGGACGGTTACCACAGGACGGTTGACCACGGGACGGTTGACCACGGGACGGTTGAACACGGCACGGTTGACCACAGGACGGTTGACCACAGGGCGGTTGACCATAGGACGGTTGACCACAGGTCAGTTGACCACAGGTCAGTTGACCACAGGGCGGTTGAGCACGCAAGCTACTATCGGATTATTAGTAAAGCGATCTTCTGTATTCCAGGCTTGTTTTATCTACCGGGGCCTGGCAGTGATTTGTCATGGGCTGGGGGGGGGGAGAGTGGGGGCTAATCAAGAATAAGGGAGGTTATTCTAACGACGCAGCTGCACCTCAGAGAGTCATCTAAAGTGAATCTGTCGCCGGTTGCGGGACCTGATAAAAGACCCGGTTGGTTTTGAACTGCACCACAAAGACTTCCAGATGGCCCCCCATGTCCTCTATTTATAGTTCTCGTGGAGAATCTCTGGCCACAAATGGCCTGTTTTATGTAGCTACGATTCTCAAGCATATTTTACAATGATCCAAAATGAAAAAAAAATAATTAAAAAAATTAAATTTAAAAAATAATTTAAAATAACTAAATAAACAACATTGTTTCTTTCTTGATTGAATTGGAGAAAATAAATTACAAAATGATATAGATTTTCTCATTTTTGAAAAAAAAAAAAAAGAAAAAAATAATTTTTTAATCAATCTCTACACGCCTGCTAACTGTTTGAGAAGCACTGCCCCGGGGCTTGTCATTGTACGGAAGGGTCACATGCTTGAACATGTCCACAACACATTCATGCATTGGAGAAATTCAAGGCGATTTTAATTAAACGCCAGTTGCTGGCTCTTTTTTTTTTGTCATTTGAGGAGATGATGATTTTTAAAAAAATAAATCTATTTGATCATGTCATGTGTTGCTTAGAAAGCAAGTAATGTTAAGATATGAATACAGAATCAAAAGTAAGAGGGAATGAGTCTGGTGTAAGGCATTTTAAGAAATTTAAAATTATTTTCTACTTTTTAGTGTGCCTTTCAAAGTGATCTTTGTTAGAAAGTATTTTTTATTAAAGTGTTGTATTTTTTTTTTCTTACGATGCATCATCATTTCAGATTATATGTTATTTCAGATTATATATCATTACAGATTATATGTCATTTCGTGGAAAAGTGAAACTGAGAAGATATCTTTGACTGTCCCTGTAAGATCACAAATCACGGAACAAAAAATGACGGCTTATATTTTAACTCAATGTTTTTTTTTCTACATTACAGGTTGATATGGACTGCTTGTTTCTACATTACAGGTTGATATGGACTGTTTGTTTTTACGTTACAGGTTGATATGGACTGTTTGTTTTTACGTTACAGGTTGATATGGACTGTTTGTTTCTACATTACGGGTTGAAATGGACTGTTCTTTTCTACATTACGGGTTGATATGGCTGTTTGTTTCTACATTAAGGGTTGATATGGACTGTTCTTTTCTACATTACGGGTTGATATGGAATATTTGTTTCTACATTACGGGTTGATATGGACTGTTCTTTTCTACATTACGGGTTGATATGGACTGTTTGTTTCTACATTACGGGTTGATATGGACCGTTTGTCTCTACATTACGGGTTGATATGGACTGTTTGTTTCTACATTACGGGTTGATATGGACTGTTTGTTTCTACATTACGGGTTGATATGGACTGTTTGTTTCTACATTACGGGTTGATATGGACTGTTTGTTCTACATTACGGGTTGATATGGACTGTTTGTTTCTACATTACGGGTTGATATGGACTGTTTGTTTCTACATTACGGGTTGATATGGACTGTTTGTTTCTACATTACGGGTTGATATGGACTGTTTGTCTCTACATTACGGGTTGATATGGACTGTTTGTTTCTACATTACGGGTTGATATGGACTGTTTGTTTCTACATTACGGGTTGATAGGAACTTTTAAACGTTTATAGGTGACAATAGAATCCCTATTTCCGTGTAGCAGTCTGGGCAGTATCACTGACCTTAGATCGCCTGCAAGAAATGACCGTTACCGGACCTGGATGTAAAAATAAGGCCTTGCACAATTCTTAAGTGCTGTTGTTGAAATCTCTACCTGTGCGCATAAAGCAAATGTTTTCTTGTGGCGACTTGTTTTGTTGTTCAAATTTTACTTAGCAGTTAGCCCTAATCACCAAAGCCTAAATTGTTGACAGATGGCTCATGTCACCAAAAATCCTAAAATTTTGACAGATGGCTCATGTCACCCAAAATTCCTAATAGTTTTGACAGATGGCTCATGTCACCAAAAATCCTAAATTTTTGACGGATGGCTCATGTCACCAAAAATTCCTAAAATGTTGACAGATGGCCCATGTCACCAAAAATCCTAAAACATTGACAGATGGCTCATGTCACCAAAAAAAACTAAAATTTTGACAGATGGCTCATGTCACCAAAAATCCTAAAATGATGACAGATGGCCCATGTCACCAAAAATCCTAAACTGTTGACAGACATTTCCCAATCTATTTCGTACACTTACACACAAAAATCAATCAAATTCCCCAGAGCCCAGACATATACAAATATCTCCGTTGCTCAAAAAAAGCAAGTTTCAGATTATTATATAATTCATGTGTCATTTTGCTCCACAATTCCAGAGTCGTGTTTCTTTATCATTAAAGTGTCATTCTTTCCTTATGATTCCAGTGTCACGTCGGTCTATTATTCAAGAGTCGTATGGCATTCAACAGTGCATAAAACACGCATCAACATTAACATTCAATATAAGAGCAGCATATCTAATATGACACAAAATTAATATTAAATACATCAAATAAAATTAACAGAGGTTTGATAACTTGATCCACTTTAAAGCAACAGTAAACACACTACACGATATATGCCCGCGCCAACAGTTAATAAACGAATACATACATCCATAGCAGGACAGGGAAATTCCCGTTGGCGACATGACGTTAGACGAACGATCCAATTATCAGACGAAGGTTGATCGTGATGATTTGGTCCGGCAGACTCCGTTGACAGAGATCATTCATGTCTCACCTTAGCCACATACATTATTTAGACCAAGGCGTTCAAAGACTTGACGAGATATATACACAAGAGAGAGAGAGAGAGAGAGAGAGTTAGAGGGGGAGAGAGAGAGATATGAAAAAAGCCACGTTAAAATTATAATAATATTTGTAATAATACATAACTTATAAACAGAGACCATCGTTATATACAAAAATTGTTGTTTCAGTAAATGATGTTGTCACTGATTTTTAGGATAACATATCGGGGAGTGGGGGGGGGGGGGGGGGGGGAAGGCGTTCAAGCCATGTGAAGAACATAGATAGTGACACAAGACATATCCAGGATTGAAAATAATAATATTTGTAATAATACATAACTTATAAACAGAGACCATCGTTATATACAAAAATTGTTGTTTCAGTAAATGATGTTGTCACTGATTTTTAGGATAACATATCGGGGAGTGGGGGGGGGGGGAGGGGGGGAATGCGTTCAAGCCATGTGAAGTACATAGATAGTGACACAAGACATATCCAGGATTGAAAAATAGACATACCACTTAAAGAGGACGCTTCGGCCAAACGTCCTCTTCGGCAGCCAAAACAAGTCAAGAAAGAACAAATTATTTGGAATTAAAAACTTAAGGGTTCCCAGCTCATCACACGGATGTGTTCAGTTTGGAACATTTCCTGGACGGTAGACTTCGATACAGTCCATTACTTTCCATTAACTGAAAGAGAATTGCTACCGAGTCGTAAGGTGAGTTTTCCCGTTCAAACTTGGCGACCCATATCGTGCTCCAACGACAGAATATGTCTCTCAAGAGCGATTTTAATGTTGTCGTATGTATGTTGGATAGTGTCTTATATTATGTTGGACGGAGTCGTATGTATGTTGGATAGTGTCTTATATTATGTTGGACGGAGTCGTATGTATGTTGGATATTGTCTTATATTATGTTGGACGGAGTCGTATGTATGTTGGATAGTGTCTTATATTATGTTGGACGGAGTCGTATGTATGTTGGACAGGTTCGGTTCGAGGAAAATAAATAATCTAACTTTTATTTTGATTTCAAAAAGGGTTTTAGTTATTTAACTCTTATAAGTATTATAGTTATTTAACTCTTATAAGTATTATATTTTAGTTACTTAACCCTTACAAGTTTTATAGTTATTTAACTCTTACAAGTATTATAGTTAGTTAACTCTTACAAGTATTATAGTTAGTTAACTCTTACAAGTATTATAGTTAGTTAACTCTTACAAGTATTATAGTTAGTTAACTCTTACAAGTATTATAGTTAGTTAACTCTTACAAGTATTATAGTTAGTTAACTCTTACAAGTATTATAGTTAGTTAACTCTTACAAGTATTATAGTTAGTTAACTCTTACAAGTATTATAGTTAGTTAACTCTTACAAGTATTGTAGTTAGTTAACTCTTACAAGCATTATAGTTAGTTAACTCTTACAAGTATTATAGTTAGTTAACTCTTAAAAGTATTATAGTTAGTTAACTCTTTCAAGTATTATAGTTAGTTTACAAATGATCATCAGAAATTTACAGTAAAAAAAAAAAAAATTAAACCGAGTTTAGGAGTGAATACTTGTTTTAAACAAAAATCTATTTTCCAATATGATCGGTTTGTACTAAGAATTAAAAAATATATCTAGGGCGTGTACATTCATTCATAACACGTGATTTTCTGGAGTTTGAGTTGAAGTAGCAGTTTAACGCTAGAAACGGCAATCGTTTTTTTACACGACCTTAGATCTAACTAATTAGTGACGTCATTTGCGTAGGGCAAGGGGGGGGGGATTTGCAGATTTGATTTAAACTGCTATGTACTGTGGCCCCTCCAGTAATAAACAACTCAACAAGCCGGCCAAGTTTTGGATCTTGCCCCCCCCCCCCCCCCCCTCCCCCAAGTTTTGGATCTTGCCCCCCCCCCCCCAATTCCCCGGGCCCCTCCACTCCTCTCGCCGCTGAAAAGACCATGCAATGATCTTCCTGGAACGGACACTTCAAAATCTTTAACCTAACCTCTCCTTACTTTTGACGTCTTCCTTCACGACTTTCCTTCTGCCCACCCCCTCCTCCCCACACAACCACAACACAGCCACAATCTTGTCACACCCGCCTCCACACCACCGCCCTCTCTTCTTTAAGCCCACCTTCTAGTGTTTTTTCTTTCTTTTTTTGTTTTGTTTTTTTTCTTACCTCGCCACATTGCTCCGGCATCCTACAATGCCCAGAGTCATCATTAAGGCTCACTGTCAGTTCCACTAATGAATGTCACATAATATGCCATTGTGGCCTCAGAACTCCTCCCCGCGACCGACCAATGAAATTATCGCTAACAAAAGCTATGACCCCCTAGGGGAGCAAGAAATGAAAGGGAAAGAAAAGAAAAAAAGAAAAGAAACATTACAATTCAATTGAAAATTTAGAAGAGGGAAAAAAAACGAAATAGAAAAAAAAAAAACGGAACTAGTGAGAAGGAATGGGGATTGAAGTCGAAAGAAGTCGGACCAAATTTTTTTTCCCCCAACACCAAAATTATCAGTTTCAAACAGGCGATAGAAAGTCGCAGAAATGCAATTATACTGTCAAAGGAAAACTCATTACAGGCCCGGATGACTTCGTCTTAGTATCTCACATTCATGAGACAGAGAAAAGTATTTTTTTTCTCCCACCTCGTCATTTAAAAGTCACGTGGTCTACGTCTTTGAGAATTAAAAAACAACACAAAAAAACAACAACCCAACTCTATACGGAAGAATGCATTCCATTTCGTCTTTCATTGCCCCGCACTGTCGGGCTTTCCTTTGTGTGTGTGTGAGTGAGTTCAATTTTGAATTAAACTTTGATTTTTAAATACATAAATTTCAACCAAAAAAAAAAAAAACACATAAAAAAAAATAACCATAGAAAGTAGGAGAACTTTTGATAGGGAGGTCAAAAAAAATAAGGTAGAAGAAAATGGAATGAAATATGGAATATACATAGAATTTTTTCATTGCCCCGCACTGTCGGGCTTTCTTTTGTGTGTGTGTGAGTGAGTTCAATTTTGAAATAAACTTTGATTTTTAAATACATAAATTTCAACCAAAAAAAAAAAAAGACACATAGAAGAAAATAACCAGAGAAAGTAGGGGAACTTTTGATAGGGAGGTCAAAAAAAATCAGGTTGAAGAAAATGGAATGAAATATGGAATATACATCGAATTATTTGAAGATATTTAAAAAAAATATATCTCAGCAAAAGTAATAATTCTTCAAATTAATAGTGATAAACATCGACACATGTGTGACATAAAATGAATCCCACAGTTGATCTCTGGCTACCTTATAAATTACTTAAGCTCTAGCTACCTTATAAATTCATTTAAGCTCTAGCTACCTTTCACATTCAAGTAAGTTATAGCTACCTTTCAAATTTAGCTAAGCTCTAGCTACCTTTCACATTCAGCTAAGCTCTAGCTACCTTTCACATTCAGCTAAACTCTGGCTACCTTTCTCATTCAGCTAAGCTCTAGCTACCATACACATTCAGTTAAGCTCTAGCTACCTTTCAAATTCAGCTAAGCTCTAGCTACCTTTCAAATTCAGTTCAGCTCTAGCTACCTTTCACATTCAGCTAAGCCCCATCTACCTTTCACATTCAACTAAACTCTAGCCACCATTCTCATTCAGCTTATCTCCAGCTACCTTTCAAATTCAGTTCAGCTCTAGCTACCCTTCACATTCAGCTAAGCCCCATCTACCTTTCACATTCAGCTAAACTCTAGCTACCTTTCAAATTCAGTTCAGCTCTAGCTACCTTTCTCATTCAGCTAAGCTCCAGCTACCTTTCAAATTCAGTTCAGCTCTAGCTACCCTTCACATTCAGTTAAGCTGTAGCTACCTTTCCCATTCAGTTAAGCTGTAGCTACATTTCACATTCAGTTCAGCTCTAGCTACCTTTCATATACAAAATTAGACGATTTTCCCCACTTACTTGCACACCCACCCAAAAACGCACCTACACACACCCAAAGACCCACCTCATACACCCACACACACACACTCCTACCCACACATCAACCCCAAAACCCACCTACCCACACACACACACAAACCACCCAAACATACACACAAGCTCACCACACGGCCGTAACCACACATAAAAATGGATGATGGGAATGAACTTATCAACAAAAGCTTTGTTCTGTCGAACCGGGATGTGATGAGCTCAGTCCTTAAGGTCAGCTTCGACCAGGGGCTTGCCATGACGGTGTCTCTCGTTTCACACCTCTGACCCCTTCACCCCTTCCGGGTCAATGCGTTATTCAAAATTAGCTCCGTGCATTACCTAGACACAGAAAATGTTGGTCGGAGACGCGGCGAGGAAATGACGTAATCTTCAGAACAGAGTCAACTGTCACTTAGATTACCTTTGACCAATAGGAATAATCATTGACAATGTAGAACAATCCGGTCCTGGTAAGGCTAGTTCGCTACCTAACCCCCGCCCCCCCCCCCATTTATCCCCTCCTCCTCCGCAACTCTTTGAAACCTCTCTGATCTCAAGTCACTGGTCATTGCTATTCTAGGAAATGTATTGAGTGTTCTCATAACCTGGTATTTACGTGAGCAGACACAAATATACGTGGTATTAAAAATAACAAATAATTGAAATCACTTAGTCTTCCTGTTTTAATGCACAGAAAATATCATTACATTTTTTTTTTAAAATAAGAAAAAAATGTTGTTTCTAGATAGTATGATACCTTATATATTTCAAAATATAAAATGAAAAAAAAACAAAAAAAAACACCCCCCCCCCCCAAAAAAAAAAAAAAAAAAAAAAAAAACAAAAAAAAAAAAAAAAAAAAAAAAAAAAAAAAAAAAAAAAAAAAAAAAAAAAAAAAAAAAAACAAACAAAAATTGTTTTAATGCACAGAAAATATCATTATATTTTTTTTTTAAAATAAGAAAAAAATGTTGTTTCAAGATAGTATGATACCTTATATATTTCAAAATATAAAAAGAAAAAAAAACAAAAAAAAACACCCCCCCCTCCCAAAAAAAAAATACAACAAAAAAAAAACGAACAAAGAAACAAAACAACCACAAGAAAACAACAAGAACAAGACAAATGAACAAACAACAGCAACCAAAAACACAACTGTTGAGTTAGTTTATTGTAAAAGGCCGAGACTTGAGCGTTAAGGCACCGACTTAGAGAGTTTCTGTGGCAAACGGTGCACCTCGGTAAGGTCACGGAGGTGACCCGTTGTAATGTTACATCGAGCGGCGTGTGACTCATTAAACGGAAATACATGCAATTATATGGGAGTTGAGACGTTTAATAGCCGAGGTTGACCGAGTGCCGTGAATTTACGCCCTTCCCCTTTAACGCGTGCACGTAATGCTGTTTATGTCTTAGTTCCCAGTTTCCGGTTGGCCACAATTAGGGCACGTTTAATAAAAAATTTTTTTTTTAAAAATTATATTTTTAATAGGGAAGGGGAAGTAAGACGTACTAAAATTTACCTTTTAGTAGTAAGAGTTATTCGAGTCATTTGATTATTATTATGGTCTATATTTGAGTGAGGTGGACCCACTTTCTGATCAGTACAACAAGCGAGGTCAGGTGACGTCATAGTTTAAATGACATGTTTGGGGACGTCACCCACGGGTGTCAGGCGAACACACACAAGGACGATTTGTTTCAGCGATTCACTTTACGGGGAAAGCGTGCCACGTCTCTCTGAACTGACAACGTAGAAAGAAACGCTACAGATGTGCAGCAGGCCATCTTCTTGTGTCAGCATTAGAGCAAGTATTGTGCCATTCAAACTATCTGTCCTGAACACATCTGGTTACACTGTCTATTGACTCCATACGGCTTGAACCCAGTTCATCATATATCATCCGTTATTCTTGGCACTAGATTGTTACTCTTAGTGTGTATTTGATCCATATCTGGCTGCAGTTCCATCTTTTTTTTTTGAATTAAGTTATTATTTATTATATGTGTTCATTTAATATTTTTGTTTTATTCTGGTTGCATTTAACCATACTCCGTGTACTTAACCACACTCAGTGTATCTAACCATACTCTGTATTGTAACTAACCATACGCCGTGCATCCAACAATACTCTGTGTAGCTAAGCATACTTCTGCACTTAACTAGGGTTTCTAATGTATTGGTCGAAATGTGATTGCAAAAGATGCCGATGCTGTTTAACAGGTTAGACGACAAGAATGCTGTCTGGTAGGTTCAGCGAACATCTTCGTAATGTTAAACAAAACAAGCCATAGCCGGTCTCGTCTCATTTAAACGGAGATTAACACAGGAGAACATCAGATGTATCCATCACGGCTCTAATTTCTTGCACTAACACACCAGGAAAAGTGAAGGATGAAAACAAATTAATTAAGAACTTTGTCACCATATCGCCGTATGGAATCAATGAAATACACTCTTATTGGTTGTCCTCCATTTGTCTCCCATTCTTTTCTAATTTTTTTTTTTTTGTTTTTTGTTTTTTAATGTAATTAAAATATTTAAATTTACATTGATTTATATTTAATTTTTTTTGGCCTTGACAGTACGCACCACAGAATTATGTGGGACACACGTTTTAGTTTTGAACACCTTTATTTCTGCTTCTAAAACAGAGACTTCAAGAAATGCATTCTGATCAGCATCTTCGATCACGTAAGTTTTAAATTTCTATTTATTTGTTGTTTCTCATTTTCCCTTGTCTGCAGGAGAAGACATTTGTCCGAAACCTTCTTATAACTGTCCTGTTTTTGTTTTTGTTTTTTTTCAAGCCTAAACATATCTTGTTCCACTATTTATTTACTTGTACGGTTTGAACCCAGACGACACCCTTTAAACTCCCCTTCCCCCCCCCCAGTGACGCCTACTGAGCAAGATTATGGGTAATTGTAAGAAGGTATCGTACGTTTTAAATTAATAATTTTAAATCCCGATGGTGATATGAACTGTGAGTCTTTTGCCCATTACGGAATGATTGGAGGAAAAAAAGAAACAGCAGTAACATTCTTCTTCTGAATTTCATGGATTTCGTTAGCCAAAGACACAAAGGCCAGGTTTTCACTAACTTAAAAAGCACCAATTTCACAATAACGCAAAGGGTCATCAATGGCTTCTGTGGTGATGTAAGAAATAAAAAAGGACAAAATGACAGAGGTGAGTTGTAATGTCAATTTACAACATGTCGTGCCAGAATCTAAGTACAGACGGAGTGGGGGACACGATTGTCTACTCCGCTTTGAAAAGCTCGACGCGGGGGGACAACGAGGCAGTGTCAGCCGGACTCGGAGACGTCGTCCACGTAATTTGTTTGTCTTCGTCCACCCCAGGGTGGTGGACATCTGACCACGTGACGCCTCCGCTGGAGGTCTTCATTAGGCCGACGTAATGGTCCACCTGTGCGCCCTGCCATAACGTCCCTGTCTCCGAGCTTGTCGTCGCGTCGTTCCCACAATTTAGCGCCCCGTCGGCTAATGATGTAATGGCGGTGCGCGCGCTTTCGTCCGTCCCCTGTCGGGGAGACGGCTGTGTTGACCCATTTCGATTGTACTCGAATTTCTTATAACAATCTTGTCACCGTGATCACCGTATGTCTGATTCATGGGCGTATCAAAGGTGGGACCGGGGGGGGGCGTGAATGGAGAGCAACATTAAGAAAGTAACAGGAAAAAAAAACTAACAAAAAACATCACCAACAACTAAAACAGTAGCTAGTACTCCATTCACAGGCTCGTATGTCTGATTCATGGGCGTATCAAAGGTGGGACCGGGGGGGGGGCGTGAATGGAGAGCAACATTAAGAAAGTGACAGGAAAAAAAAACTAACAAAAAACATCACCAACAACTAAAACAGTAGCTAGTACTCCATTCCCAGGCTCCCATGAGCATTTATTGATGCCATCGCAGGAATTCATCACATTTGACCCGAGGTCAAGGACGCATGAAAACACGAACAAATCAATTGTCTAAAGTAACCACAAAGTAAACAATGTACTCAGATTTTAAGATTTAAAAAAAAAAAAAAAGAAGACATGAATGAATCTCCTCCTTGGATTCCATATTTTAACATCGGTAATAGGAAACGTTGAGTTCAGTGCGACTCTCTTTATCTTCCACGACCGATACTGTAGACCGTAAGGCTGTAAAACGTACTGGGTGTGTAGAGGCTTGAAACACTTGCGCTCCGGAAAGATGATTTTATAACGCACCGCAGATTGTGTGTGGCTTAGTGCACACTTTATGTGTGGCCTGGTGCACACTTTATGTGTGGCCTAGTGCACACTTTATTTGGAATTGAGATAATCATTTAAAAAAACAACAACATCAACTCATTTTTATTCCCGGAAAAAAAGTAGCGTAATTTGTAAATACATTAAAATTTTAATTTAGTAGTAAATGTTCTACAAAATGGGTCATTATGGTAAAAGAAGAAAAAAAAGTAAACAATATCTCTAGGTTAAATAAATACTTCCTGAAATGTGTTCACTTGCTAAAATATTGCAAAGTAAATATTTAAAAAAAAATATTTTTTTTTAAAAAAGGAAAAAATAAATAATTGCCCAAAGCTTAGTTTAGTAATCATCAGACATAGCCGTGATCGTATTTCAAGTTAAATGGAATTTTTTAAATTTAAAAAAAAAAAAAAATATTTTCTTATATTGAGTCCAAGCCGAATATTATATTTCTTGTTTGTAAATTTGGCCGGAGACGGAAGTGGTTATGGTTGAAATCCAGTGGCACAAGTGCAACTTGTTGGTTGCAGAAGTTTGGATGTTTGATCTTGCATCCTCTCAGCTGAAACTAACCTCTCCACCTAAACGCCTGATTTTAATATTTGTTTTATTATAATGGAAACACATAAAACCATCCATTTTATTCCCTCGAGGGAGTGATAAGGTCATGATAAGATTGTAGGAAAAAAAAAGTCACATGAAAGTCACATTTATATAAACAATATAAATATAAATATATATATATATACACCTCACCTTGACTAGCGCAAGCAGCATCACTCCCAATTGACTAACGAAACGAATTTAACGAATGAGTTATTGTGGTAAAATCAAAACATATTATGTCGATTGCCTCATCATTCACGTTCCTTCGGAACACTTCTTTGTCCGGGAGTAATTTGCCCAAAAAAATCTATGCGACAATCTCCCAAAATTCATCAACAGATACCAATGTCTCCTTGTAACGTCTTGCAACGTTGCAATTCTACAAAGTCTCGGGGCAACATGTACAGGTGGAGAATATAACGCGTGGGGGACCATGGTATAACATGTTACTTCAAAACGGACTAACCTAAAAGAAAATATATTAAAAAATCGAAGTTTTGTAACGTTTTTTACATAGGAAGATCTCCAACGGGTTTGGGAGGGGTTGGGTTGGGGGAGGG
The DNA here is from genome assembly GCA_964033795.1 of Lymnaea stagnalis. Taxonomy (NCBI): domain Eukaryota; kingdom Metazoa; phylum Mollusca; class Gastropoda; family Lymnaeidae; genus Lymnaea; species Lymnaea stagnalis. Next base: position 561,336 of record CAXITT010000468.1, on the reverse strand, counting down.
CATAAAGAGTTAATGTACTAGCTCAACGGCCCGCTGAAGCCATTTCCTAATGTAAATTTTCCATAACGTTTATGTGATATATATTTTAATTTAAAAAAAAACAAAACTTACGAGCTTCTTTGGCGATCTTCTCGGCATCCCACTTTCCGTGGGGATCTGTGTTGACCTCAAGACTTATCATGCGGCCAGGTCCGACTCTGGAAGTAGACAAATTCCGTAATGTTAGAAATCAGTGCCATATTATATTAGAGGATTGAATTTTAATTCCCGCTTTGAGCCAGACAATTAAAATATACCCTTTTCTTCTAACAAAACAATGCCCCCCCCCCCAACCCAACCAAAAAAAAAACCTTCTCCAAAATACGTAATGATAACAAATATCGAGCTTTTGTATTTGTTCTATTCCCATATTAATTTTTATATTAGAGGATTGAATTTTAATTCCCGCTTTAAGCCAGACAATTAAAATATACCCTTTTCTTCTAACAAAACAATGCCCCCCCCCCAACCCAACCAAAAAAAAAAACCTTCTCCAAAATACGTAATGATAACAAATATCGAGCTTTTGTATTTGTTCTATTCCCATATTAATTTTTTTCCTAGAAAATTTAACAGCAGTCAAGAGGGGTGGGAATATATCTCATCCTAACTCTGATTGGAAGCAGCTGCTTCCGTTTCCCCTGATGTGGACGCCCCTGAAGCTCAGTTACAAACTGTGTCAGTTGGTGCAATGAACAATTTCTCCAGTTGAACGTCCCAATGACGCGAGGAATGGTTGTCGTTTTCCGGAGGGGGAAATCACTCAGTTGAAGATCTCACAATAAGAATCACAGTATAGAGCAAGTAGAGACATCAAGTAGAGACATCAAGTAGAGACATACAAGTACCTATGTGTCACCATATAGAGCAAGCAGAGACATATAAGGTCTAGCTGTCACCATGTAGAGCAAGCAGAGACATATAAGGACCTGGGTGTCACCATATAGAGGCAGTAGAGACATATAGGTACCTAGGTGTCACCATATAGATGACGTAGAGACATAAGTACCTAGGTGTCACCCTTTAGAGAAAGTAGATACACATAAGCACCTAGATTTCACCATATAGAGGCAGGAGAGACATATAGGTACCTAGGTGTCACCATATAGATGACGTAGAGACATATAAGCACCTAGGTGTCACCATTAATAAAAAGCTGACAAGGCATGAGCACGGCTAAAGTCTGTATAAAAAAAAGTCAGTCTATTGATTCAGCCTACAAAGTCAGTCTGTCAAGTCAGAGGATAAGACACAAAACTAACGTTTGCATTTACTTTTCAAAGGAAAGGTAAAGAAAACAATATTTGCTGGATTCAAAGAAATAGCTTTGACCCCAAGTGGATACACACAAAGCAACAAAAAACACACCAAAAAAAACACAATAACAATAACAAAAACAAATCTCAAAGAAAGAAAAAATAGAATAATCAGAAGCGTATGATTTCATAAAATACCTAAGTTTTTTGCGTTTTTTTTTTTGCTTCTTTTTCACTCCTTAGTCTTTTCTAACAAGAGAACGCGCACACAGTGTGCTCAAAATACAACCACTGTATCTGGACACGAACAGCAAAACAAGCGTACTGCAATCAACAAATATTGCATTAGAAAAAGCGATTCCCCCTAATAGCTTTAAAGATAATTGCCCCACTACAAATAACCCCTACGTTTTAATACGATTTCTCTCTCTCACTCTCCCAAGTTCCCCCACCCTCTCCTCCCATCTAAGAATAATTTCTGAAAAGTCTTCTCGTCCTCAAGATCGCCCCTGAAACCCCCCCCCTTTTTTTTTTTCCCCTCGCCATTTTCTCACTGCCATAATTGCGATCTCGGCACATCTCTTTCCTTTGGCTTCGGGGCCAAACTGCAATTTCCGCTGCGACCTTTTAAAGCTATCATCATCATCATCTTCTTCATCATTCTCTCTACTACTGTCATCGACATCATTGCTGTCCTCCTCGAGGGCCAAACCCTTGGGCGTGCCGCCGCTGGAATGACTTGGCCGGCGATGGCGCTCGAAGCCATAGAAACGGCTGAGGCCACTCTCTCGGTTGGAGGAGTCAGCAAGGTCGGCCAGCGGAGAGCAAATGTCAGCACAATTACAAGGACGAAGGACTCGCCTGTGTGTGGAGTCGCTTCTCGTCCGGTACAAGATGCGTAATCCCCCCCCCCC
>CAXITT010000468.1:538291-558036 GCA_964033795.1 Lymnaea stagnalis | reverse complement strand
AAAAAAAAAAAAAAAAAAAAAAAAAGAAACAAAAAAAGAAAATAATAAAAAAAAGCAACGCTGGAGATGGTTGGGGAAGTCCGACAATTCGCGTGTATGTTTGGAAAAAAAAAAAAAAAAGAAGAAAACTTAGCGGGAAGAAAGGCACGAAGCTTAGCAAAGTCCCATGTTTACCGGGGCTTCTGTGTGCATGAATGAACGCCAACAGTTGGGACTGGCTTGATTCTAATCAAAACTTTGGCCGGCTTCTCGGGGTCGGGCAAAATGGATTGTAATTTCATTTCTATTTGTTTTCATTCTCGTTGGTTAATGTACTGAAACATCGACAATTTTATACAAGATGGGTTTAAAATAAATTTTAAAAATAAAAATAAATAAATAAAAACGAAGAAGAGATTCCAGACGTTTTATGAAGACATTGGTACAGCGTTCAGCTATAGGAGTAGCTTTGATTAGAAAAATAGCGTTTGAAACCATCATGTCTTAATTAAAGGACTGCGTTCAAGCTAAGTAAATGAAATAGCAAAACGAGGTACGTGGAAGCTTGAATTTAAGGACAGGACGATAAGATTAGAGCGTTTCTTGTGATATTTTTCAAATGACCTGTGCGCTGAAGAAGGCTCTTGGTTTCCCAGGAAGGGGGTAGTGCCCCCCCCCCCCGAGATCTAGCTGAAAGAAACCCTGGGCCCGTGTATGTAGTCACCATGAAATGTGTCAAATGTTTGGCCAAAATATAAAAAAGGAAAGGAAAAAAAAAACACCACTTAGCAAAACGAGGTACGTGGAAGCTTGAATTTAAGGACAGGACGATAAGATTAGAGCGTTTCTTGTGATATTTTTCAAATGACCTGTGCGCTGAAGAAGGCTCTTGGTTTCCCAGGAAGGGGGTAGGGCCCCCCCCCCCCGAGATCTAGCTGAAAGAAACCCTGGGCCCGTGTATGTAGTCACCATGAAATGTGTCAAATGTTTGGCCAAAATATAAAAAAGGAAAGGAAAAAAAAAACACCACTCACACACACACACAATCACACACACACAATCTATACCTCTTCATCACGGGAGTCCTAAACTTTTATAACAATAGCAGCGTGGCCACAAGTTAAACATGATAGACACCTGCTGGTAGCCAGTATATTTCATATTTATTTTGGGATGAACGAAAGCGGAAATCATGCATCGAATAAAATAAAAGACAAGATTAAAAAAATAGTGTGATTGAGAATTAGCTTTTAAAATCATATTGGCCGACAACTTGGGGAAAATACACACCCAGGACATAAGTCTAAAGTGTTAGGCGATGGCTGCTGGGTTGTTTTTTTTTGGTTGTTGTTTTTTTAAACACCGATTAACACAAGACATGAGGCACGGAGGCCGTCGATGCTGGAACAGCTGAAGACATCTACGTCATTAAAGCCATCTAGTACGCGAAGCGACAAACGGCATTCTCCAAATTAGCTTCGTTTCGGCGATAATTGCCGGAGAAGGCTGCAGAAAATCTAGTTTTCCTTCAAACTTGCCCCCCCTCTTCCCCTCCCTCCCCCCCCCCCCAGGATCATCCTCCAAACCCCCCAAACGCAAGTCCAGAGCCTGGAAGACACACGGGGGGGGGGGTCTTTAAAGAGCGGGGCGGCCAGCAAGGTAGAGCCCAACCTAAGCTAATCTCGCTCTAGTCGCGATGTCCTGCCATGTTAGCATCAACTAAAGATTGATCTCACAACGGATCTGACCGTATTAGCCAGGGAGATGTCTAACACGGATTTTTCATCATAGTAATCTCAGTAATTTGATCTTGTTTGAGGGAGAAACATGGTGGGGACGGTGAAGAGGGGGGTGGGGGGAGATGGCCCGTATACAGATTTCTTCTTGAAATTTTCAGTCTCCATCTTTTTAGACAACGGGATGAGACACCCCCCCCTCCCCCACACACACACACAAAATGTGGGGGGAAAATGAGATAAGATGATCCGAGATGGAAGGAGCTCACCTTTTTTTTTTTTAATACGGTCGTGGCAAATCACAAAGTAGAAAGATTGAATTCTCTAATCCCAGCGTATTTGAGATTTCTAAGTCCATATGATAGGTTTGATAGGAAGGATCTGGTATTTCAAATCTCGCAGGGTTGACTTCTGGGGATTAGGGTCTGAGAAGGGTAGCCGTAAACAAGATGTTGTGGCAGAACCGCTGGTAAAAACGGTAGATGGTGGGTTAATCAACGCGTCTGTCTACATCTTTGAATGGGAGGTTCACTGTAATGATTGTGATTATAGACGTGTATGATTGTGTCCACGTGGACAGAAAGCTACATCGCGTCTGTGTATATCTTTCCCGATGACGAATAGTACTCTCCCAATACGCTGGAGTACATTGTATATTGTGTGACCTCGTTTGCGGACGGAGCATCGCTGTAATCAGGGCGTAGGTACTGTTTTTAGAAGACTCGTCTATTTATGTCCGGTGTTCGACGGTGGATCAAAGCAGCCACGTTCGTAAGATGCCTAATCAGTCCAGTAAGGGCAGGGTTGACAATAGGTCCATGGTCTCTGGCGCCCGAGCCCCCCTGTCATCTTAGCCTTCCACACACTCGTCACATCTTCACGGGAACCGTTATTTTGCACAGCCAAGGGGACCCCGGCGTGGGAGGTGACCGGAGCCCTGAACATGGGCACGTGAACACGACAAAAGTAATGTTACTTTTCAGGCTTTAAAAGTTACCAAGTACTTAGTGTTCCTTTTAATATGAAACTAAAACCAATCCCTTTAAAAAAAAAAACAACAACAACTAAGTTTTTCCACATAAAACCTTGATCGCAGAACGTCATCTCCCATACCCAATACACGCCACGGAGTACAAAGTACACATCAACAGCTGCATAGTTAATCTCAACACTAAAACACGCACCCATTGAACAAAAAAGTTTTAAATGCTTCTTAAATCACTTTTTTTAAAATCATTTTCAATTCCCCTCAACTCGATAGTATAACGGGAAGTGGATCAATTAGCCTTCCGAAGATGGAAAAAACAACAACAACAACAACACATGAGCAAAAGCAAAGTCAATCTAAAGGATTTAAAAAGAGAAGATTGAATGGCGATTCCTGAGGTGATCCACCAGGTCTGTCATGGAATATGTAGGTGTGTGTCAACGGGTATTTCAGTTTAAAATGTTGACATACCTATAAGAGAAGCGTATTAATTGCTATTAGAATAAAAAAACATGTTATTTAAAGGAATTACTCCCATGACGTCACTAAAAGAATGATCCAATCCAGGCTTAAAACCTTCATTTTGGTGCAATTTTACAATTGTTTCGGTTTTATTGTTAAAAATATATTTTTTTTCCATTTCATAAGATACAAAAGATATTGGCTTACATCCTGTTCTAAACCACGGACTGAGCTGTCATCTGATTACTTACATCACGTGATCAAGCAACATGGCTGCCTTCCATTAACTTGATCAATTTACAGAGCGAAACTGAATTCGCCTGAGCAACAATTAAAAAAAAAAAAAGAAAAGGAAAAAAAAAAGAAAAAAGTAAGAAAAAAGATAAATAGAATGACACACGCAGAGATAAAGTCTGACATATACACACACACGCAAAAACAGACTCAAAATTTCAAATAAAAAGAAAATAAAACCAAATTTATCCCCCCGCCCCCCCCCTCAAATCACAAACCCCCTAACAGAACAAAAAGTAAATAAAATAAAAATAAAATACGTTCAACCTAATAATGCCCCCCCCCTCCCCCCCCTTCCAAAGATAACATGAAACCTTATTATTTGAAGCGGATGTGTTTGGCCAATCAACGTGCTGCAGGCGCCATGTTGGCACTCCAACCATGGTTGCCACTCAATTTTTTAAAAATTCCCATGATTTGGTCAAAACATTTCCCAAGATTTCCCAAGATCATGAAAATATATGAGGTTTTTTTGTTGTTTTTTTAGGATCTTGGGGATTTTATTTAAAAAAGTGAGTTTTGGCCCAGAAGGGGATAGTGAATTTCCAAAATCTTGAGAAATTTCCCAAGGTGTGGTAGCACTGACTCCAACCTGCTTGGCCTCTCTCTGCCTCTACCTCCATCTTCCTCTCTCTATTCCCTCTCTCTAATTCTCACTGTCAATTCTCTATCCCTCTCTCCCTCTTTTCCTCTCGCTCCCTCTCCCCTCTCTCTCTCTCTCTCTCTAACTCACACTGTCCCCCTCTGACTTAACGAGCTATAGACTCTACTTTAAAGTCATCGCCGGTGTCAAAAGACATTTCTTTTTAAATGTTTTCTTTTCTCTTGACATGACAGAATTTATTCTGATAGAACTTCTAAAGTTAGAAAATCATTGTTAGCCGATTTTATCCGCAATAACCCGTGCATGACGTCATATTTTGGAATCGGGGATGCAAATCGGAGTCGTAAATTTAGTGTCCATCATGGCGGCTGGCAATGTACACCATATTTTTTGATCGATTTGAGTTGGAGTCATGAAGGAAACGAACTTAATTTTGTGACATGGACATCAGGCTGGACATTGGTAAAAATAAGGATAATTTTAAGACCAAACTATGGCACCTCAAATGAGACCAAACTGGGCTTGCTGGGCTTTGGGTCACTGAAGCTAGAGTAGAGCCAATGGCTTTTTGGATTCAGTACCGTGAGGCAGTGGACTGGTGTCATTGAGTGAGGCTGTGGACTGGTGTCATTGAGTGAGGCAGTGGACTGGTGTCATTGAGAGAGGCAGTGGACTGGTGTCATTGAGTGAGGCAGTGGACTGGTGTCATTGAGTGAGGCAGTGGACTGGTGTCATTGAGGGTGTTTTTATTTTTTAAATAGTAAAATTATATTAAATATAAATGATTCCAGTCGTGCAAAGTTTAGGGGGGTGAATGTGTGAGTGCTGAGTGTAAGGGCGAATGTGTGAGACCTGAGTGTAAGGGCGAATGTGTGAGACCTGAGTGTAAGGGGGAATGTGTGAGACCTGAGTGTAATGGCGAATGTGTGAGACCTGAGTGTAAGGGCGAATGTGTGAGACCTGAGTGTAAGGGTGAATGTGTGAGTGCTGAGTGTAAGGGCGAATGTGTGAGACCTGAGTGTAAGGGCGAATGTGTGAGACCTGAGTGTAAGGGGGAATGTGTGAGACCTGAGTGTAATGACGAATGTGTGAGACCTGAGTGTAAGGGCGAATGTGTGAGACCTGAGTGTAAGGGCGAATGTGTGAGACCTGAGTGTAAGGGCGAATGTGTGAGTACTGAGTGTAGGGGTGAATGTTTGAGTTTATGATAATTTATCTGGGTATTAAGAAAAAAAAGATGAGTGCCATAAGACATTTTCATGACACGCGCTCATCAATTCAGTTAATGGTATCGACTCATTAGACCTCCCATCAAAGCAGAATCAATATATATATTCAATAAACCTCACACTTAGTAGCCAATGGCCAAATCAAAACTCAAAACATATAGCTTAAAAACGCACACTCAAAAAAATAGTGGGGTTTTTTTTTTGTTTTTTTGTGTGGTGGTAGTCGGGTGGGTTGTGTGGAGGGGGGGGGGCGGTTGATAATATTAGTGTGATTCATGAGAGTTCCGTTTCATCCTCATATCCAATTGGTTTAAACCAGCGGTTCTCAACCTGTGGGTCGCGACCACTTTGGGGGTCGCACGACCCTATCCCATGGGTCGCCTCAGACCATCTGAAAACACATATGCTATACATTTATGAAGTAGCGATGAAAATAATTTTGTGACTGGGGGTCGCCACAACATGAGGAACTCTATTAAAGGGTCGCGGCATTACAAAGGTTGAGAACCACTGGTTTAAACAAAGAACGCTCCAAGTGGACCCAACGCCCCATAAAACCGCCCCTGGGGACCATTACTCTATTCGTTAACATAACTCTACTGCACACATTCAAAGCCAGCTCGTAACTTTTTTTTTTTCAAACCGTACATAACAATGTTAACATCGTAAAAGATATTTTGTTTTTGTTTGTTTTTGTTTACAAAAGTTCCAGGTCCTCACATCGGAGCACCACGCCTTATTTTAATTAGAGACTCATCAAAAAGTTTCAAATTAAATTATTTTCACCAAAAAAAAAATATTCACTTTTTTTCTCTCGAACAGAAAGCAAGAAGGATGACCATTTGGGGGGAGGGGGGGGCGGATGGGGTTTCGTTTTCATTCCTTGCTCCTTCATACTAGATAATGATTTATTCATTCCGTTACTAAGGTGAGGAGCCTATCATAAATATTAGGGGATCCCTGGTTTATAAAAACAAAGATGTTATTTTTATTTTTTTTTTATTTACAACATCGTGTCAACTGAATGAGGGAGAAAATCAATATTCTTATTCTCTCTTTTTTTTTTTTTTGCACAACGAAATCCAACCTCAAATCTTTTTTCTAAGGTGAGGAGCCTATCATAAATATTAGGGGATCCCTGGGTTATAAAAACAAAGATGGTATTTGTATTTTTTTTTTATTTACAACATCGTGTCAACTGAATGAGGGAGAAAATCAATATTCTTATTCTCTCTTTTTTTTTTTTTTGCACAACGAAATCCCACCTCAAATCTTTTTCAATCAAGAAGACATTCAAACAAAGAACAAGAACCAAGAATACAGGAGTGCCTTCATAGCGGACTCGTATCCAGAAGCATTCTTGTGAACTGTCCTACGTGGTTTTGATGGGGCATAGTTGATCTGATTTGATGTACCTTAGTTTAGAAAGTGCATACAAATAGTTTGAGACCCCTGGTTTCGACTCATTTTTGCCATAGTTTGTTTTCTCATTTGGCGTGAAACAGCTAAGTGAAGTTTGGTCTCATTTAGTGTGCCATTGCTTTGACTCATTTGAAGTGCCACAGCTTGGTCTCATTTGTGGTGCCATAGCTGGGTCTCATTTAGTGTGCCCTAATTTTGTTTATTTTGAGGTGCCATAGCTTGGTCTCATTTGTGGTGGCATAGCTTATTTTTAATTATTAATTTTTCTTCATGCATATTAAAGAGAGAATTAATCTTTTAAAAAATCAACTTTTAATATAAAAAAAATTATTAAATATATAATTAAATTTTCTAAAAAATAATAATAAAATACGAAACAAATAAAAGGTGCAGAAAACAAATTTTTAGCCCTTTAACATCACGAAGTTTGAATTCTTCAAATAGGAAACATATGATCGTGGCCCGCGAGTGGCTGTTGACAGAAAGCCACCACGACAACGAACACCAATCATTAAATGAGCTGGTTTAAATTTGGCTTGGGCGACAGCATCAGCTTCGACATTTCTCTTCTGGATGATGCACCATCTGCGATGTGTGCACCGATTCCCAGCGACAATGTGCCCATAATTAAGGGACACTGGTGTTACCGCGGGGGCAAGGAGGTGCTGGGGAATTCCAGTCCTCCGCCTCTCTTGTTCGCCATCAAATTAAATAAGAGCTCTAAATTTACGGAGCAACTTCCGGAGTTGTTGTTTTTTCAAAATTAAATTCTTTTTATTAATATAAAAAGACGAAACTAAAAAAAAAGGAACTTCCGGTTAGGCTTAAAAAAAATTTACCAATCAATGTAAAACCAAAATTAAACAAGAGGATATATTAATTACAACAAATCAATTTAAAAAATAAAATAAATTATACAAAAGTGTTAGCTTAGTACTTGATTAGAATAAGATTCTCAAAATTGAAATCCTGTGTGAACATACATTAAAGGGGCTCGTTTGGCATTTCCTGTCACTGAAATAATAATAATAATAATAATAAGAGGTCTTATATAGCTCGGTACCCCAGCCTAGGGCTGGACTCACCGCGCTGAAAAATAAAAAAAATTATCAAAAGAGACATAATTATGACATTAAAATAAAATACATTTATGAAATAAAGAACAGCAATGTATATTGACCCACCCCAACCAAGAACTTTTACAAGGCAAACCATGGACGGCAGCCAGCAAGATCGTTTATCGTTTAAATACGCACACACAACAATTGTCAAAACCAAAGAAAAAACAAAAAAGACAGTAAACATGTGGATTTTTTCAGTGAGCATATGCGGCTTGAACGCAACATAAACTAAAGCGTTACCAGCGCAACAATGGAGACATTAAATGAAAATGACATGTAACTGATGGAGTTTCATTTCATCCGTCCAACTTTGCTGTCTTCTGATTACAAAAAAAAAAACAACAAAAAAAAAAAAAAAAAAAAAAATTAAAAAAAAAAAAAAAAAAAAAAAAAAAAAAAAAAAAAAAAAAAAAAAAAAAAAAAAAAACAAAAAAATAAAAATAAAAAAGAAAAAAATTTTTATTTTTTTTTTTTTTTTTTTTTTTTTTGGGGGGGGGGGGGATGTTCTGAATTTCAACCGATTTATCGTAAACACGAAAACCCACTTGAAAGAATAAACAAAAAATAATAACTTGCTAAGGAAGTCATGCTCTTGACATCATCAATGTTCCAGCCGTGTTATTATAAGTATAATCAGAAAATGCGCAAATGACAACTCACTCTTAGTGCTATTATTTCTTACAATTATATTACATCACATTTATCCGTAGGCGCCCTTAAAAGAAACTGTTGTAAATATTTCCATATTTATACAAAGCCCCTCCGGAGAGCTCCGCAATGTCAATCTGAGTGACAGCCGTCCACAGCACAACATCCTTAAGTTGCACCGGCTGAGGCCGTTCCCACAAGAATGCTTCAATTAAATTTTAAAAAATTATCCATTGACCCCTGGCAATTTTTACACCAAATAATTATAATACAAAACGAAGCACACCCCCACCCCCCACCCCCCCAAAAATCACTAATTATATAACCAGCAGTTCCGGTTTAAAACATTATTGCACACAATGGCACCATCATCCTATGGTTGCCGATCTGAATGGCACCATCATCCTATGGTTTCCGAGCAGAATGGCACCATCATCCTATGGTTGCCGAGCTGAATGGCACCATCATCCTATGGTTGCCGAGCAGAATGGCACCATCATCCTATGGTTTCCGAGCTGAATGGCACCATCATTCTATGGTTGCCGAGCTGAATGGCACCATCATCATATGGTTACCGAGCAGAATGGCACCATCATCATATGGTTGCCGAGCAGAATGGCACCATCATCCTATGGTTGCCGAGCAGAATGGCACCATCATCCTATGGTTGCCGAGCAGAATGGCACCATCATCATATGGGTGCCGAGCTGCGAGGTTGCTGATTAGGGAGATTGCCTTGCCGCCACTGTCCCCTTAGACCTCCCGGTAAAGGGTCACGTGGCAAAGTGCCCACAATGATTTTGGGAAGTCCCTGGACTAAGATAAACAGGTCGTTGTTGTTTTTTTCCCTCTCCCTAAATAAACGCGGTAGACGTTCGAGCTCAAAGTCAGAGTGTACACATGAACTTACTCAGACACTGAAATAATTTCAGGAAAAAATGCAAACTGCGACTTACTTTGACCGTTTGTATCAGCAAGATTCAGGGTCTGCAATACGTTGTTATGACTCCATGCTCTGTCTCCCCCCCCCCCTCCCTTCCCTGCCATCACTCTGTCTCCCCCCCCCCCCTGCCTTACCTGCCATCACATTCAACGCCCCCGGTCAGCAGAGGGACCCCCTCTACCGACGGAACAAGGTCTCGGGGTAACACCGGCACTGTGGCGTCTCCAGAGCAAGGGGCACCACGTGACTTTCAAACAGCGCGAGACCTGAGCTCCTCGGGTTTCAAAGTTGGGATAGAGTAATTTAAGAATTTTCGTTTTTTAAACCTGGCCGGAAATGCGTCACGACTAATGACAAGTCGTGCTCCAGGAAGGCACTCGATCAAAGGAAAGGCGTTTCCTGGTTGGAACAATGCATATTATTTTGACCACGATAGTACGGGTCAGACGATTGTTATTCAATTCCACATGGAGCAGAGGACAAGGAGCAGTAAAGTTAATAATTAAATCATGCGTAGTTATTTTAGGTTTTCTAATGAGATGCCGGCTTCTTTTCAGAAAAAAAAATTCACAACCCTATTTATATTATCACAGTATGTTAATTTTTTTTTTTTAAAGACGCGTAGAGCTTAATTAATAATAAAGAGTGAACTTCAGTGAACATTTTCAGAAAGATTGGGGCCAACCAGCGGCCCACGAGCCGCATGCTGCCCGCAACGTGAAATTTGATTTATCGCAATACTCGTATTCGTTCTTCATTCGACTGAAAAAGAAATCGAATTTGAGAACGATTAACTAGAGAAAATATCAGAGATCCTATAAAATTTATTATGTTTTAGTTTTAGCATTTCATTGCCACCATTAAAAATAGATAAACAAGTTTTCGCCTCCTTTTTGAATAGCAATGTTATAACTCGATTTAAAAGAAATGAGTTATTGCCGCTGGTCTAATGGTTATCTCCCCTATCGTGGGACAAAAGATGGCAGCTGCTAGGTGAGCAAACAGTTTTTTTGAAGCAAGTACAGAGTAACATGATTGAAACAAGAAATTGGTGTTTCAAAAAAAAAAAAAAAAAAAAAAAAAAAAAAAAAAAAATAAAAAGTTTTTTTGAAAAAAGAAAAAAGAAAAAAAATTAAAAAAAAAAATTGGTGTTTAAAAAAAAAAAAAAAAAAAAAAAGAAAGAAAAGAATAACAACGTTCTGATGCACTGTTCTATTATATCAAGGTTGATTTTAGTCTGCACCAATCAGAGGAAGGCTTTTCATTTAGAGTTCCGGTTATTTTCAGACAATCCGATGGCTTCTTACTTAAGTTCTAATGTAAACATTTGTTAACACTCGAAATGGCGGACGTCTCAATGGGATCTGTCTTCTTCAATGGAACGTGTGGAGAGATGACTTTTTTTAAACGCCGCTATGTACTGTATATAATATAATTATACCAGTGATTTCAGAGCTCGTCCGACACCGTTCCAATCATAAAAGTTGCTGATGATACCACCATCGTTGGTTTAATATCTGAAGGAGAGGGCTTATACCGCAACTTAGTTACAAGCTTTATAAATTAGTGCGAGGATTTTTTTTTTCTCCACTTGAATGTCTTAAAAACAAAGGAACTGGTTGTTGATTTCAGGAAAGGGAAACACCAGATTACAGATCTCAACATAAGAAATCAAAGTGTAGAGAAAGTGGAGGCATACAAGTACTTTTGTATCAACATTAATAATAAGCTAGCATGGCATGAGCACGGGCCAAATGCTGTATAAGAAATTCAACAAAAGATTGTTCTACCCCAAAAAAACTGTACAATTTCTGGGTAAACAAACAAGTCGTTAACTTATTTTATAGTGCAGCAATTGGAAGCCTAATTCATTTCAATTCATTGCTGGTGTAGGAATTCATCGTCTGATATTAAACACCGAATAAACCGACTAATCAAGAAAGCTAGGAACATAACACAAACTAAACATCCTTCACTTGAAGAACTATTTGAAGAAAGATGTTATTGTAAAACTAAACTCATTTTGGATGATACACCCGGTTACTGGAAATTTGTTGGAAAGAAATTTCGTCGACGGTAAATTAATCGACGGAAATTTTATCGAATGGAAATTTGGTGGAATCTTTTTTTCAGTTTCCACGTTACAATTTTCGTCAAATTTCTTTTTGAACGCACTATACTATATAGTAAAACAAAATAATGCGTTCAAAATGAAATTTGAAGCAAAATTTTAACGTAAAAACTGAAAAATAGATTCGACCAAATTTCCGTTCGATCAAATAACCGTCGGTCAATTCACCGTCAACGAAATTTCTTTCCATCAAATTTCCGGATATGGATACGCCCCACCCTCTTCAACACACATACTTAGGATCGGCCCGTTCGGGACGAATTCTTTCTCGCAGGGCGAGGACTGAAATATATAACAATTCTTTTGCTCCCCAATCTGTACGAATTTACCAGTGTGCTCCCCCTGAAGTCACAAATCTTAATGACAACTAATAAAGTCTCTGATATGGCTAAGAGACTTCACTGAATGGCCGTTTTTTTCACTAGTGAAATAATTTAATGTAGATGTCTTGTGTTCAAATTGTTTTACGTATGTTCTGAAAATGTACAATGTATTCAAATAACATTTTCCATTTGTTTGGATCAATAAAAGAATCTTATCTTATCTCTGTTTATCACAAAGTTGAAGACATGATAAGAAGTTAATAATTTGTGTTGTTATTCTAATAATATAAACTGAGGCTGTGAGTGACACAATTTTTATTCGATTAGTGTCTAATATAATGATTTTTAGTTAGCGTTTAGTTATGCCTACAATAATAATAATAATAATAATAATAACTAAAACAACATTTTTTGAGTTGAGGGTGGAAATTAGCGTTATAATTTTGGTGGCATTGTTTGAGGGTGGAAATTAGCGTTATGATTTTGGTGGCATTGTTTGAGGGTGGAAATTAGCGTTATAATTTTGGTGGCATTGTTTGAGGGTGGAAATTAGCGTTATGATTTTGGTGGCATTGTTTGAGGGTGGAAATTAGCGTTATAATTTTGGTGGCATTGTTTGAGGGTGGAAATTAGCGTTATAATTTTGGTGGCATTGTTTGAGGGTGGAAATTAGCGTTATAATTTTGGTGGCATTGTTTGAGGGTGGAAATTAGCGTTATAATTTTGGTGGCATTATAAATCGCAATCAGTGGTGTCATAAATCGTATTTTAAATTAATTTTTGTGTTTTCATTTAACAGTATCTCTCCATCACGAATGACTGCTAAACCCAGATTTACTTGATGCCGGCTCCGTGAACTTCACAAAAATATATATATATTTTTTTTTAAATTAAAATCACTGATTCTTTTTAATATCTAAAAGAAAACTTAATTTTTTCTATTTTTTTAAAAAACTAACCCAAATTCCTAAACAGCCATTTCACAATAGAAAAAGACTTATCTCCATACCTATAACGATGCTCACTGCCCAAGACACGAGACCCCCCCCCCCTGGCATTGTCAAACGGTGCATACTGTCAGCAGCTTAGAACAAAAAGATGAAGGAAGGCATGGTCTCAGATGAAAAAACAAACAATGACAAGAGAATATGGAAAACAGATTGATATATTATGCCTTAAATAAAAAAAAAAAGTAGTGTTGTCATTTCAAAACGAGGAAACATTAATTACCGAATATTCTTTTTTTTCCGTGGCCGGAAATGCGTCACAGCGAAGGACACGTGCCACGGGAAGGCATCACGTCACACGAAGGAATGCCGTTAGGGTTAGCAGTGTTTTACGCAATGAAATAAGTGTTAATTTTTTTTTAAATAATAAAATAAGTTTCGAGTTTCACGTCCATTGAATGGAAAGATGGGATATCTGTGAACGTGTTAGCTAGCTGTAGAGCACACTAAACTGACTGATGGGGGTTACCAGAAACGTCGACCAAGTAAAATTGTTTGGAGGATTTGGATCAAAATGATTGAATGTGGGGGAAAAAATCAATAGTACATTTTATTAAAAATTTGGATTTAAAAAAAAAAAAAAATTTTAATGTGAAATTTTATTGACCGTGTGAAATTTTATTTAAAAAATGTGAAATTTTATTGAAAATGTCAAATTTTATTAAAAAATGTGAAATTTAATTGACAGTTTGAAATTTTATTGAAAACTGTGAAAGTGTCCCCATGTCTCAGTCGCACATTAAAATTGACGGGTGCGGACTGATACTACAGAATATGTATATTTCTGGAATAAAAAGTGATTTGATAAATATTACTGTTTTTTGTTCAGTTCCATAAAGTTCCATAGTCAAAAGTATTTGCTTTTACATTCACGAATGAGCACATCGGCAATTCGAATACAGGGTTAATGAAATAAAAGCTTTTGAAAAAAAAAGTAGTATATGAATATAAAATAATATTATTTCTACCCTCTGTGATTATTGCTCCCATATTTTTTTTTTTTTAAACGGGACACTAGGTAATCATCTCATTTATCAACGCCGTGCCTGAAGCAACATGATTCCGGGGCGGGCCAAGATTTTAGCCTCTATTTTCAGAAAAAAAGTGCTACCCGAGGTGGAGCCCTGCCATCCACCCCACCCTTCCTACGCTTGTGTGTGGATCAATTATAAAGTCAACGCTATTTTAAAAAAATACCCCCCCCAAAAAAAAAAAAATAAAAAAAATTAAAAAAATAAATAATTTTTTTTTTTTTTTTTTTTTTTTAAATAAAAATTTCACGTTTAACTTCTAATTTAACTTCTGGTAGATTTGAACTTCGGGAACGAGATATTTAAATAATAATTAAATACTTTAAAAAAAAAAAAGAGTTTTAGAATGGAACTTGAGAATGCACGATGAAGCGAAGGGAATTCATAAATTATTGCAGGTTTAATTCCAACGCCCAGAGCCCACGCATACATTTATTATTAATAGAAACGTCTTTTTATATTTTGCGAAAAATTATGTCAATAAGTTGTTGTAAAATCTTCCTTTACCCTTCTGTTGAGCTTGGTGGACAAAACGTATCTTTGCGGTCAATCAGTTGATGTGCGGTACGCTATCCATTCGACGTCTCAGCTTGAAATGTGTCTCTCAGAGCATGTCATGACAACCGGAAAGTTAACTTGACCAGACGTTTAGATAACAAAGACATACACACCAGGCAATGCCCTCACAATGTCACGATGCCGTAAAGGAGAGGTTGACAACAAAACAATTTTCATTCAATGACGCAGACGTCAGGTAGGCAGGGTTTATTGTTTTTCGACGACTTCTGACGCCGTGACTTTTTGCCCCTCAGCATCGAGATGGCCAACTCCATGAGCAACTTCTGACTCCATGACTTTTTGGCCCTCAGCATCGAGATTGGCCACCTCCACGACAACGTGAAGTCCACTACCTTGAATGACCGCTTACCCCATGGCCTGTACCCAGCAACACGGCCAAGACAACTCTCTTGAATAAGCAAACTCCGTCTAGTGCTCCGCCATGTGTTTGGTCAGTGTCCGACTACTGACGCTACACTCCCACCGGGAGTTACTTCACAATAGACAGGAGAGCAGTGCGGACTCCGACATACACGTCATTACTTATTCATATTTCTTCTCCCTTTACGCCGCCACAGGGACTCTCACATTGAGGCTACATGAGTCCGTAATTTTTTTAAATATTTTTTTTATTGGTAATATTTTTGTTCTAAAATTAGCATGGACGTCGTCATCTTATCTACGATGAGATAAAAAAAGTCTTTTACAATTATACTTGTCGATCCAAAGCTGGTCAGATAAAAGAGAACGATGACGTAAGTGGTTGAGTTTAGGGCCAAAAGCTGAACAGGGATTGTCAAAAGAGACACATGTGCGTGAGTACACCAGGATTCATATCAATTGGTGAATAGTAGGTTAAAGGGTAACTTTATCCCACCTGGTCGTCTCTCAAACTTATATTTTTAGTGTCTTTAACACTCCCTTAATGCGCCCCCCCCCCCCCATTTTTATCCTATCTCTTTGGGGATTTGCATGAAGAACTATGATGGTTTCTTTTGTCGAAAGAAAGAAAAAAAAAAAAAAACCAACTGATCACTGTAAAGGACATTCTTAAAGTGCCTCCTGTCACTAAGTGAAATCACCAGGATTCAAATAAATTGGTGAATAGTAGGTTAAAGGGTAACTTTATCCCCCCTGGTCGTTTCTCAAAATTATATTTTTAGTGTCTTTAACCCTCACTTAATGCGCCCCCCCCCCCCCATTTTTATCCTATCTCTTTGGGGATTTGCATGAAGAACTATGATGGTTTCTTTTGTCGAAAGAAAGAAAGAAAAAAAAAAACCAACTGATCACTGTAAAGGACATTCTTAAAGTGCCTCCTGTCACTAAGTGAAAAGCACAAAGTTAACTTTGTGAGCACTAAATCACACAGTACATACGTCACACAGTACAGAGATCACATAGTACAAACGTCACACAGTACACGTGTCACACAGTACACGTGTCACACAGTACACACATCACGCACTCGTCACACACACGTTACACAGTACACACATCACACAAAATACACGTAACACAGTACACACGTCACACACACGTCACACAAAACACTCGTCACACAGTACACATGTCACACAGTACACACGTCACACAGTACACACAGCACACACGAAACACAGCACACACGAAACACAGCACACACGTCACACAGTAAGACACGTGTCTGGGACACATTTATATATAGCGTACGACTACACTGAACGCTCCCTCATGCATGACGTATGTTGCGACCAATTTCGTCACGAAGAGAAAAGATTCTTCTGTATTTATTAATCGATGAGTAAATAAATAAATGAATAAGTAAATAAATGAATAAATGAAAAAAAAGAGAATAAAATTATATTTTTAATATATATATATATATATATATATATATATATATATATATATATAATAAATATAATATATAAATATTAAAAGACAACAGGAATATACAAGAGGGGAAAAATAAATTATATAAANATTGGGTTCAATTTATTTATAAGTTAGCACTGTAGCAATAATTAATTTTTTTAATATCTGAGACCGGGGAATTAAACCAAGTCTCGAACGTTTGTATATGTGTGTGTGTGTGGGGGGGGGTGTTTGGGGGTTTGTGGACGGGTGGGTGGGGGTGTGAGTTGGGCTATCATTCTTGCCAGAGCACGAAACTCGTCAAGTAAATTCATTTTAAGAAAAACTTGTTTTTTTCCCCTCTTCAAATTGTGACTATGAACTGATGCAAAGAACGATTCAGTCGGGACCTACATGAGGAGACCCAGCGTGCATCGTACATTGGTGACCATGCAATTAGATTCATGTCGTCAGGTTTTATATCTCATAGGGCTTTCTAATTCCAGGGCAACATCTCTTTCCAACATTCCATGACCTTGGTTGGGGGATAGTAATGAAGTTCATGAAGGAAGGTAATCAACTTATTGGAATTATTTTCTTCCACATTTCAACAGCCACCTGGTCCATGTTAAACAACGTCGGCTCCATGTGGGGGAAAGTGTATTGTAAGAAATATGGGGGCCACAGTTGGGAAAATTGTATCGTAATAATATGGAGGCCACAGTTGGGAAAATTGTATCGTAGTAATAATCGTAGTAATATGGAGGCCACAGTTGGGAAAATTGTATCGTAGTAATAATCGTAGTAATATGGAGGCTACAGTTGGGCTAATTGTATTGTCGTAATATGGAGGCCACAGTTGGGAAAATTGTATTGTCGTAATATGGAGGCTACAGTTGGGAAAATTGTATTGTCGTAATATGGAGGCTACAGTTGGGAAAATTGTATAGTCGTAATATGGAGGCTACAGTTGGGAAAATTTTATTGTCGTAATACGGAGGCTACAGTTGGGAAAATTGTATTGTCGTAATACGGAGGTTACAGTTGGGAAAATTGTATTGTCGTAATATGGAGGCTACAGTTGGGAAAATTTTATTGTCGTAATATGGAGGCTACAGTTGGGAAAATTGTATTGTCGTAATATGGAGGCTACAGTTGGGAAAATTGTATTGTCGTAATATGGAGGCTACAGTTGGGAAAATTGTATTGTCGTAATATGGAGGCTACAGTTGGGAAAATTGTATTGTCGTAATACGTCTCCGCAAAACTCAATTTACACAAAAAATAAATATGGCGTGATAAACAAATACTTGCAAGAAGTAATTTATAAATATACACTTTTAGGAAAGCTTTCGAAAATGGATTTTAGTCGTACTTTGCGTTGCCTTAAGTTTTCTGGAATTAAGAGTCCATATTAATGACACAATTCAAATTTTGTTTAGTATATACATCCACATTTTAAAGCAATGACATTTACACAATAGAAAAACCTAGCCATAATAATGGAAATAAATTCTAACAATAATGTATGTCTACAAGAACGGTGATCAAGAAATTATAAACAATGATCAAATGAAGACAAAGAGATGGACACTGAAATCTGCTTTCATCCATCTTGTTTCTCACCATCCCCCCCTTCCCCCCCCCCCACTTCCCCATCCACGCTTCTGTCATGTCGGATTAGTTTCTCTGGATTAATTTAAGGTAAGCGGGCGCCACTTTGCATCTGAGATTGGTTTGAAGAGGACATGTCTATTACGGCTGGAGAGGAGAGAGAGGGGAAGGAGGGCGTATGTATTAGACACGTGGGGCTAGGTGAGTCGACGGATACCTCTTTAAACCCAACACCAACCTGAGCCCATCCCTCTTCCCCCTCTCTCTTTAAACACCCCGATATCTTCATTTTGTTGCTTGGGGGACGACGGAGGACAACAGCAAAGGAAAAGTTGGGATTTTGTTATTAGAGATGAAAGCCTGATTTATAACTGAATTTTTTAATATTTTTTTTTATGAAAGATGAAACAGTCTCTTTGAGACGCCCGCGGAGTATTCTAGACTTTGAGACGGCGACCGCGCGGCTCTGATGTTGCTGTGTTGGCCGGGGCCCTCGGTTTGATGAAGCTGATAATAAGCTCGGAAGATATAATGCTAGAGCTAACGACGATGACCGTAACAATGATCATTATCATCAGAAGCTTTAACGCTGATTGGATGTTAGTCTCTTTTTTGAGTGTGTTTTAGGGAGAGGAGGAACTAGTAAAAGATCAGAACACACCGACGCCATTTTTCGGTTCTGACCAATCGGGTGATTATTTGTGCACTCTACGACGCTGTCAAGGGTACCCAAGACTGACCATAAACCAGAAGTGGACAGACTTCATGCCGCAATTAGGTGAGGTGCAGCCTTGCACCTGTTGAGTGCGTCACATTCTTTGGGTCTAAAAGCTACTTCACAGTGATCAAGGAATGACCGTCAAATCTCTTTTTGTGTTTAATTTAAAAGTACGCTAGCAATAATGATGTACTGTCTTGTCTTGATTTTTTAAAAAAAAAATGGCCACCAGCACAATCCTTGCACTTGTAGTAGACGTAGAATGAATAGATTTCAGAGTACTTTTTTTAACGTATATGACTACCGTCCAAACCCTCTACTCTGGTGACAGTTTGGTAGCATCTTGATCTGTGTCCGTTTAATTTAGTAATTTTTTTTAGTAATTAAGGTAACATTCGGAAATATGGTATAATGGTAACATAAGGAAAATAAGGTAATAAACGGACATATGTAACATCGCAACAAAAGGAAATGTGGTAGCATGGTAACATAGGAAATGTGGTAATGTACGGAACTATGGTAACATAAGGAAATATGGTAACATAAGGAAATATGGTAACATGGTAACATAAGGAAAATTTGTTAACATACGGAAATATTGTAACATGGTAATATAAGGAAAATATGGTAAATACGGAAAAATGGTAACATACGGAAATATGGTAACATACGGAAATATGGTAACATAGTAACATAAGGGAAATATGGTAACATACGGAAATATGGTAACATAAGAAAAATATGGCAACATACGGAAATATGGTAACATGATAACGTAAAGAAAATGTGGTAACATACGGAAATATGGTAATATACGGAAATATGTTAAGATAAGGAAAATATGGTAACATACGGAAATATGGTAACATAAAGAACATATTAAGTTCTGTTGTTGTATTTGTTATGCCCGGTTAGAAGAATGACCTTAAGTGTGGGCAGCAAGACGCTATTCCCTTGAGACAACTAAATAATCTAACTATTAGCTGTAACGCACTCAACTCATCGTCGTGAACCTTATTGATAGCGTCTCATACGTGAAGGAAATAACCACTCACATTCCCCCTCCCCCCCCCACACAAAAAATTAAAAAATAAAAAACAA
>CAXITT010000468.1:525792-538035 GCA_964033795.1 Lymnaea stagnalis | reverse complement strand
TATATATATATATATATATATATATATATATATATATATATATATATTTCTTACATTATAATGTATATATTTTTTTTTTAAAAAGGTAAAACAGCAATCTGTGACATCAGTATCTAAATGACAGTCTTGAGTCAGTAAAAGTAAACTCAGTGATTAAATCTACCCGATTACCTCTCATTAAATCTACCCTATTAACTCTCATTAAATCTACCCGATTAACACTCATTAAATCTACCCGATTACCTCTCATTAAATCTACCCGATTACCTCTCAGTAAATCTACCCGATTACCTCTCATTAAATCTACCCGATTACCTCTCGTTAAATCTACCCGATTACCTCTCATTAAATCTAACCGATTACCTCTCATTAAATATACCCGATTACCTCTCATTAAATATACCCGATTACCTCTCAAAGAACTTAAAAGGGATTTAGCATTGTCGTAAAATCACGAACAAGCAATAAGGTGTTGAAATCAAAGTTTCAAAAAATTATGTGAAGACCAGGTCCCACCACCCTTTGATCCTGAAGACCAGCTCTCACCACCCTTTGATCCTGAAGACCAGCTCCCAACCACCCTTCGATCCTGTGCTCAAACCTTTCCAATACAAGTAAAACAAGAGGGAGGACTGCGTTCAGGTTAAAGCAATAAGAAATGGTCAAAGGTCAAAGGGTGGAGGGAAACATGAACAAGGGACAACAACAAAAGAACAAAAAAATGCGGACGTTTCCTCAAAAAAAACAAAAAAAACAACAACAACAACAACACCAACAAACAAACCAAAAAAGCAAAGACCCACAGACACATCCCCTTAGCCCGTTGGTAAAGCTATGTAGCTGACCAGAAATGGTAGACAAATATGTCAACTACTTAACGTGACGACAAGCTAGCAGAGTTTGTCTCTGAGTTTCTCTGCCCTTAAAAACTTCTTGGCTGTAGCGCCCCTTTTTGAAAGGTTTTCCTCAAATTTGTGTATATTTCTTACCTCCAATACAAGCAAGGTTAAAAAGAATAAACCAAGATGATGAAGTGCTGAACTGCAACCGCCAACTAAGATATGAAATCAAATACGTTTCCTCACCACCCAAAAACCTCACCTCTACGCTAGAATATCCCAATAATTTTTCTCTCTCTTTCGTCTAAAACTGCGGTTGTCCTTTCATTCTCATACATTCCTGCAAATGATTCTAGTTACAATGTTAAAAAAAAAGGTTATGGGTAGGATCCAAAAGACGACACCTGCTTTTTTTGCCGTCTTCACCTCAGCCATCCCCCAACGGCCACACTAAACACCCCACCCCCCCGCGTTCATACGAACAGGGGGAGTCTGATCTGGATGACACAGAACAGCTCGGGAACCGGAGACAGGAGCTGCAAGGGAAATAAGAGGTCGTAAGGTGGATAGAACTGAGGGATGGATGGGTGGGAGGTAGGTAGGTAGGGAAGAAAGAGATGGAAAGGCAGGATTGATGGGAGGGATGAATGGGAGGGATGGACGTGAGGAAAGGGAGGAAGTGATCAAAGGGAGGGATGGATGGGAGTTATGGAAGGGCGTGATGGAAGGGTGTGATGGAAGGGAGGGATGGATGGAAGGGGGATGGAAGGGAGTGATCGAAGGGAGTGTTAGAAGGGCGTGATCGAAGGGAGTGACGGACGAGAGTGATTGGAGGGAGATCTAGACGTGAGCTAGAAAAGGGAGGGATGGAAGGGAGTGACGGACGAGAGTGATTGGAGGGAGATCTAGACGTGAGCTAGAAAAGGGAGGGATGGAAGGGAGTGATGGACGAGCGTGATGGAAGGGAGGGGTGGAAGGGAGTGATGGACGAGAGTGATGGAAGGGAGGGGTGGAAGGGACGGGGTGGAACGGACGGGGTGGAAGGAATGATGATGGAAGTGAGGGATGGAAGTGAGGGATGGAATGGAGGGATGGAAGGGAAGGATGGACAGGAGGGATGGGATGGATCAAAGGGAGGTATCAAAGGGAGCAATGGAGCGGACTAATGGAGGGATAGACGCGAGTGATAAAAGGGAGGCATGGAAGGGAGTGATGAAAGAGATGGATGGAAGGGAGGGATAGCTGGAGGAGAGGGTGGATTGAAGGAATCAAAAGAAAGGATGGTCGGGAGTGATGAAAGAGGGGTACGGATTGAAGGAATGAAAGGGCTTAAAGGGAGTGACGGGCGGAAGGTGGTGGAAGGACGCGTGTCCTAGTTTGACATTTCCTGGCTCTATTTTCATTAGCTTTTATGAAGGTGGTCATTAATGTGCGTTCGTCTCATTAACATGAGGTTGTCCCAGACATTTCCGTGCGACATGCATGCTGGTGTGCAACACTAGGTATACATCAATTTCAATGAAAGCGCTGTGTTTAAGTGAAGTAGACATTGATATTTTTATCGTAGCTCTGAAAGCAAGCAATAAGTTAAGATTACACGGGTTTTTTTTCTTCTTCTTTTCCCTTTCCAGCAGTGTTTTTTCTTCTTCTTTTCCCTGTCCAGAAGTGTCTTTTCTTCTTTTTTCCATTTCCGGAAGTGTTTTTTCTTCTTTTTTTCCCTTACCAGAAGTTTTTTTTTTTCTTCTTTTCCCTTTCCAGAAGTGTTTTTTCTTCTTCTTTTTTCCCTTTCCAGGAGTGTTTTTTCTTCTTCTTTTCCCTTTCCAGGAGTGTTTTTTCTTCTTCTTTTCCCTTTCCAGAAGTGTTTTTTCTTCTTCTTTTCTCTTTCCAGAAGTGTTTTTTTCCCTTCTTTTTTGCCTTTCAAGAAGTGTTTTTTCTTCTTTTTTCCCTTTCCGGAAGTGTTTTTTCTTCTTTTTTCTCTTTCCAGAAGTGTTTTTTCTTCTTCTTTTTTGCCTTTCAAGAAGTGTTTTTTCTTCTCCTTTTTTTCCTTTCCAGAAGAGTTTTTTCTTCTTCTGTTCCCTTTCCAGAAGTGTTTTTTCTTCTTTCCCCTTTCCAGAAGTGTTTTTTTTTTTCAATCTTGGTAGCATTTTTATTTTTTTCGCTCATTTTTGACCAACCCCCCCTTCCCCCCCCCCCCCACGGTTTTATCCATCTCTATATTTGATCCTAAGACTTGTCATTCCATACCCAGAAAACAAGAACTTAACCTGGCTTGGCCATTAGTGAAATCCACAGCTAAAACAAAAGTTCTCAACTCAGATCCTGTAGACATTACAAATGGTGAAGTTTTCTCGTTGAATTTGTGACAATACACATTTTTTTTTTTAAAATATGATCTTTTAGATCTTTTGTCTTTTGAATAACGTTACTAAGCGTAGAAGCAGAGCTTTTCGAGAAGATTTTTTTTTTTTTTTTTGGTGATGTTGAAAACACAAACATCCCACGTTGAGTCCACAGTTTTGATGCGTGTTCGACCGTTTAACACTGACCACCGCAGCGACGTGGTTGGCTCTCAAGCTGTACAAACAAATGCCGCCCCCCCCCCTTTCTTGATCTGTTTCAGCTTTTAATGAGATTGTCAACAAATTTTTTTTTTTAAATTATTGAATTTTTTTTTATAGTAAAGAAAAATTTTTTTTTTTTTTTTTTTTTTTTTTTTATTTTTAATAAATTTTTTTTTTTTTTTTTGTTTTTTTTTTTTTTAATTACAAATAATTTTTTTTTTTTTTTTTTTTTTTTTTTTAAATAAAGACAAATCTGGTTTTAGAATTCGCTCAAAGCTCCTTCGTGTTATCGATTTCTCGTTACCTTCGTTGTCAGCGACGGGCAAAGAAGAACGATAAAGCGAACCATTTATATAAATTTAAACATTAAAAAAATAAAAAAAAGAAAGCGAAAGAAAACCAATTAAACTTGAAGTAACAAGAGAAACTGTTTAAGGTGGCACAAAGCCGTTTGGGGTGGAGAGTAAATGACATCCTCGCAATCGATGGTCGTCGGCGGAAATAGTTGTGACTGGCAGAAATTGCCTTCTGATGCCTCGGCTATCTAATTATTGATGGGGTGGACTCGAATAGAATAATTGCTCATTAAACTGTTGGCATATGGATGAATCGCGCGAGTAGAATAGAGGAACCACCGCAGGCCACGGCGCCATGGCCCAGGGGCCTTTGTGCAACTAGAAGACTATTCGAAGTCGTAGGAGTTGACAACAAGAGTTAATGGAACGCCGGCGGGCGGGGTAGGGGGTGAATCGTACAGGGTGAGATGACCATCGTCCACAAAGCACCAGCACCACCGGCACCACCAGCACCACCATCAACACCTCCACCGCGGTGATGAATGGGGGGGGGCGGCGGCGAAACAAAAAGTTAAAACGAGGTGTCTGCCGGGTGACAAAGAGGGAAGTGACAATATGTCAGAGTTGCCAGCAGACACAACGGTCGCTCGTAATGATACGTATACGGTCGTGGTTGACGACGTTGTTGACGGAGACGCGTACGATGGTGGTGGCGACGTTGTTGATGGACACGCGTACGATGGTGGTGGCGACGTTGCTGATGGAGACGCGTACGATGGTGGTGGCGACGTTGTTGATGGAGACGCGTACGATGGCGGTGGCGAAGTTGCTGATGGAGACGCGTACGATGTGGCGACGTTGTTGATGGACAGGCGTCCGATGGTGGTGGCGACGTTGCTGATGGAGACGCGTACGATGGTGGTGGCGACGTTGTTGATGGAGACGCGTACGATGGTGGTGGCGACGTTGCTGATGGAGACGCGTACGATGGTGGTGGCGACGTTGTCGATGGAGACGCGTACGATGGTGGTGGCGAAGTTGTTGATGGAGACGCGTACGATGGTGGTGGCGACGTTGCTGATGGAGACGCGCGCCGGGACGAGTCACGACGTTAAGGTATCTCTCCCCCATCGATCAAGATGTGGTTACTGGCCAGCCAGATGGAACGCTACACCTTTTAGTGAGGGTTATAGTTTTGAGAACAATAGTTATAACTACAATACTGCCGGGTTTCTCAAACCTCGCTGCTACATAAAATAGTATTTTCGTGAATTTGTTAAATGAGAATGGAATGAGGAGGTGGGGGGGTGGGGGGAGGTTGTAAACTATACCACACAGAGAAAAAACTTTTAAAATGACCACTTAGAAACCTTAAAAAAAATGTCACATTCATATATTAAAAAAAAATGTCACATTCATATATTTAAAAAAAATGTCACATTCATATATTTTAAAAAAATGTCACATTCATATATTAAAAAAAAATGTCACATTCATATATTAAAAAAAATGTCACATTCATATATTAAAAAAAAATGTCACATTCATATATTTAAAAAAATGTCACATTCATATATTTTAAAAAAATGTCACATTCATATATTTTTAAAAAAAATTCACATTCATATATTTAAAAAAATGTCACATTCATATATTAAAAAAAAATGTCACATTCATATATTTAAAAAAATGTCACATTCATATATTAAAAAAAAAATGTCACATTCATAAATTAAAAAAAAAATGTCACATTCATATATTTAAAAAAAAATGTCACATTCATATATATTTAAAAAAAATCATTGCTAGTTAAGAATAAAAGAAATGTAAAATACACATTTACGTGTTCAAATGTGTAGAGTGTAAACATTTTCATGTCACTGTACACTGTGTCTGGAGCACAGACGTTTATGAAACTTGAAAGTGGAGGGTCTAGTAAGAGTTTTGCATGACAAATAAAACCAGTGCGGAGTGATCTAGAAATACCCTGAGCCCTGAACGTGATAGACCAGCCACGTACGATGTGATTTAACGACACAAATGAACCAGGTGGTGAGATGATCCCTATGATGAAACAGACACACAGGGTGAAATGATTCGATTACTTACTGGACCAGAAAGACACACATAGGGTGAAATGATTCGATTACTTACTGGACCAGATAGACACACACAGGGTGAAATGATTCGATTACTTACTAGAACAGATAGACACACATAGGTTGAAATGATTCGATTACTTACTGGACCAGATAGACCAACCCTGGCGGCAAGTTGAGGATCTCAGTCAAGTTCTGGACAAACTGTAGCCCATCGGGTGTGCTCAACCTGGCGATGAACACTCAAATATGCAATGCTCTATAAAGAGATTTATACAGTGTTAAAATAATAAATACCACACATGAATGGCATGCATGGGCATCAGGAAGTTTGGGGTGCAATAAATGCTTTGTAACCGACCCCTCCCCCCCTCCAAAGAAAAAACCCACCATTTCGGAAGGGATGTTAAATCTTAAGAACGTGAATTGCAAGGGGCCTACATATAAGTACGACAGCAGCTCAAATTGATTCCCCCTTGTGGCAAAAGTTTCTGGGGACGACCATGATGGAATGTTGTGAAAATTCGTATGTAAGAGAATAATGTCGTGTGGGTTTGAAGAAATACGAGAAAGCTATTATCTTTGGATAAACCGAGAACTGTTAGAATGTGTGGGGCAGGTTGAGGTGGTGCGACGTGTGAGTGTGGGTGGGGGGGGGGGGGGGGGGGAGAGGGGAGTGGGAGGGGTGCTGGGCTTGAGATTTAGTTAAGGAAATAAGTAATGAGAATTGACGAGTGTGAGAATATAACATTATCTCAGGTCTGGGTTGAAGTGGATGGGGCTAGAAATAAAGGTCAATGAACGGTCCCATTAAAAGACCCCCCCAAAAAAAAACCAAACCCAAGACATAAAAGAACACGTCTAGTTTAATACAGAACTGAAGCGACCGAAAGAACAATGGAGTTAGAACGTGAGACCAAGTCGTTCATACATAGATGGGACCGATAGATTAATCGACTTAAAAAAAAAATTAAAAATTAAAATTGAACAGAGCTCTGTAGTAGCTGTAAGAAATAAGATAACAAGGGTTGAATGGTTAAGAGGGTGAGACGACGGATAAAGAAGGGTTCCTGGCGAGATGACAGAAGAAAGCCAGCCGTAGAGGAGGAGTTAATCAAAGTATCACGATGATGAAAGGAGGGAGAATGAAAGAAGGTGAAGGAGTGAGTGAGGCGACTGGATGGAGTAAAGGCATAACCGTGGGGTCGGGGACGTCTCATTTCTGGTTTGTTCAGGAAAGCGGTAGTGGGGGGGGGAGAGCCAAAACTTGGCCGGTTTGATGAGTTTATTACTGGAGGCGTTATAGTACATGGCAATTAAAATAAAACCTGCAAAATCGTGGGGGGGGGGGGGCGCAAAGTCACCCCCCTGCCCTACCCAAATGACGACCCTGTTTGAAAGTGAGGGAAGGGATGATGTATATATATATATATATATATATATATATATATTTATAAATATATTAGTATATATATATGACTGACCATCCCACGTTCAGACAGACATTCGTAGGTATTGATAGATGGGTGGATGGATCGATGGGTTGAAAGGTTGTTGGAATGAGAGACAAAGCGTGATTATTCGCACAAACGAATGCTGGACATGGCATTGGTTGGTGGTTTGGAGGGTCGTGGTGGGGTGAGACGGTGTACGTGTGGATAGACAGTTTGTAGACTTCATATTTTTCAAGATTTTTTTTTTTTTTTTTTTTGCCATTACAGAAAAATGATCAGGAATAATAAACAACGACCTTGTTAGTCTTCCTCCTAACCAAAAGATTCAAATGTCCAATTCAAAACTTTTTCCAGGAGTCACTGATGTTTGAGTAACTCGTGTCCACATTGATGACACTTACGTGGCTTCCACTAATACAGCAATGCTCTCTGCCGAAACGTGAGAAGGGACATACGTGTATTTGAGAAGGGAAAGACGTAGACTTGAGAAGGGAAAGACGTAGACTTGAGAAGGGGAAGACCTAGATTTGAAAAGGGAAAGTAGACCTGAGAAAGGAAAGATGTAGATTTGAGAAGAGAAAGACATCGATTTGAAAAGGGAAAGACGTAGATTTGTAAAGGGAAAGAAGTAGACTTGAGAAGAGAAAGACGTAGATTTGAGAGGGAAAGAAGTAGACTTGAAAAGAGAAAGAAGTAGACTTGAGAAGGGAAAGACGTAGACATGAGGGAAAGAATTAGACGTGAGAAGGGAAAGACGTAGATTTGAGAATGGAAAGAAGTAGCCTTAAGAAGGGAAAGACGTAGATTTGAGAATGGAAAGAAGTAGACTTGAGAAGGGAAAGACGTAAAATGAGAAGGGAAAGACGTAGATTTGAAAAGTTAAAGACGTAGATTTGGAAAGGGAAACACATAGATTTGAGAGGGGAAGGACGTACAATTGAGAAGTGAAAGAGGTAGATTTGTGAAGGGGAATACCTAGATTGGAAAAGGGAAAGAAGTAGACTTGATAAGGGAAAGACGTAGATTTGAGAGGAAAAAATTAGACTTGAAAACGGAAAGAAGTAGACTTGAAAAAGGAAAGACGTATATTTGAAAAGGGAAAGAAGTAGAATTGAAAAAGGAAAGACGTATATTTGAAAAGGGAAAGAAGTAGACTTGAGAAAGGAAAGACGTAGATTTGAGATGGGAAAGACGTAGATTTGAGAAGGGAAAGACGTAGGTTTGAGAAGGAAAAGACTTAGACTTTAGAAGGGAAAGACGTAGATTTGAGAAGGGAAAGACAGGAAAAGGGGGATAGCCAGGAAGCAGCTAGGTAAAAAAAAAAAAAAAGTAATTGCGGATGAAAAAAAAGAGATTTAGGTTATAGCGAGGCGCTAAAAGTCCACGTAATGTGGATTTGGAAGTCCGGAGGGCACTAGCTTAAGCATTCTATCTTAATGGACTTGAGTTTCAAGAAAGGGAAGTGAAGGTGCTTGTATTTTAGAAGAAAAAAAAACCCCTCTAATTGCTCCAAGACCGTTTTCTTTGTCATTATTTTAACCCCCTTTTTTTTCGCCAAAGGGTTTTCATTCCGGTCCGCCTTACACTGACAAATTTGGGGGACAAAATCAATGGGCTCGTAACTCCCCGAGTATTCCAGTTTCCTTCCACGAACTTGTCTTTCTGGGAATCCGCTCATGTGCCCTGCACGAGCCTAGGGTTTCCCCCAAAACGTGGAGTCTCTGATGGCCGTTGGTCGCCTCATGCTGTGGGGGAAGCCTTACGCGGAGTTCGGGTCTCTCAGGTTTCCATCAGACATGTTAGCTGCGTTGTTTGATGACCATTTTCCCTTTTAATAGGTGTAGTCATGGCAACGCGCTTGCAAGGCGGTCTTGCGCCCCCCCCCCCAACCCTTTTCCCGAGAGAACGGTCTTCCGTTTGTTCCAAATTTTAGTTTTTAAAAAGATTTAACTCTGTTTTTATTTTGTGAGTGGAAATATCAATTCTTATTAGTGAGGGGGGGGGGTATCAAGTCTTAGTGAGTGGAGATATCAAGTCCTAGTGACTGGAGATATCAAGTCTTAGTGAGGGGAGATATCAAGTCTTAGTGACTGGAGATAACAAGTCTTAGTGACTGGAGATATCAAGTCTTGGTGACTGGAGATAACAAGTCTTAGTGACTGGAGATATCAAGTCTTGGTGACTGGAGATATCAAGTCTTAGTGAGGGGAGATATCAAGTCTTAGTGAGTGGAGATATCAAGTCTTGGTGACTGGAGATATCAAGTCTTGGTGAGGGGAGATATAAAAAATCTTGGTGACTGGGGATATCAAGTCTTAGTGACTGAAGATATCAAGTCTTGGTGACTGGAGATATCAAGTCTTGGTGACTGGAGATATCAAGTCTTGGTGTCTGGACATATCAAGTCTTAGTGACTGGAGATATCAAGTCTTAGTGAGTGGAGATATCAAGTCTTGGTGACTGGAGATATCAAGTCTTGGTGTCTGGAGATATCAAGTCTTAGTGACTGGAGATATCAAGTCTTAGTGAGTGGAGATATCAAGTCTTGGTGACTGGAGATATCAAGTCTTGGTGTCTGGAGATATCAAGTCTTAGTGACTGGAGATATCAAGTCTTGGTGACTGGAGATATCAAGTCTTAGTGACTGGAGATATCAAGTCTTAGTGAGTGGAGATATCAAGTCTTGGTGACTGGAGATATCAAGTCTTGGTGCCTGGAGATATCAAGTCTTAGTGACTGGAGATATCAAGTCTTAGTGAGTGGAGATATCAAGTCTTGGTGTCTGGAGATATCAAGTCTTAGTGACTGGAGATATCAAGTCTTAGTGACTGGAGATATCAAGTCTTGGTGACTGGAGATATCAAGTCTTGGTGACTGGAGATATCAAGTCTTAGTGACTGGAGATATCAAGTCTTAGTGAGTGGAGATATCAAGTCTTGGTGTCTGGAGATATCAAGTCTTAGTAAGTGGAGATATCAAGTCTTACTGTAATGTGAAAATCACAATGACAATGGGAGGGTTTGTTGTTTGAAAAGGTGGCACGCCTTTGAAATGGTGTTTAAATCTTGCAGCTGGTACGGGGTGGCAGTGGTTGGGGGTCATTCACTACTTGCCGATCAAGGCACGTTACAGGAAACCGCACAGAGAAATCTTATGTTGAAGTTAACACTTGAGGAAAGTTTTAAAGAGACTTTTGTCTTACATATTTTGAATTATACCTCACAGACATAGGGAGCCAGGCATAATCTTGTGACATTTATGCTCAACAGGACACAAAGTATAGAGGTGTGCAGGGGCAGGACACAAAGTATAGAGGTGTGTGCGGGGGCAGGACACAGAGTATAGAGGTGTGCAGGGGCAGGACACAAAGTATAGAGGTGCGTGCGGGGGCAGGACACAGAGTATAGAGGTGTGCAGGGGCAGGACACAAAGTATAGAGGTGTGTGCGNAACAAAAGAAAAAAAAAAGTTGTTAATCTCTACTAGATTAGGTGGGGGGGGGCAGGACACAAAGTATAGAGGTGTGCGGGGGCAGGACACAAAGTATAGAGGTATGGGCGGGAGAGTGGGGCGGGGGGTGTTGGTTAAGTGAGCCCCCTCCCCCCACCGCAAAAAAAAATTTATGATAATGAATCTAGCTTAGCATCGTTCTAAACTTGTACACTGAATGGAAGAGTGCTAGATGAGTTGCTAGTGGCAGTTTAAGAATCCTTTGACCAGTTTACTTATTACAAACATTTATTTCATCTGTTAGTAAATGGTATTGTTTGTTTATTTTTAAGTTTTATTTTAACAATTTATGTTGTTAGATTAGTTTAATAAATAAATGAATGTAAAGTAACGAAAACCTAATTTAAAAAAAAATAAAACAAAATGTTGCCGGTACGACGTACCGGTGCTACGTACCGGTGCTTACCTTTACAGAAAGAAAGGCCAATGCTAATCACAGTGTACAGATATGAAAGATAAGTGGAAAAACAACTATAATAGTTAGTTGGTATTTATTTAGATTTTAAATATTTCCAAATTTTACTAGAAACAAAAACGACCACAAATAAATGCTTGCTATCAGGTTGCTAGTAGGTTGCTAGCAGGTTGCTAGCAGTTTGCTAGCAGGTTGCTAGTAGGTTGCTAGTAGGTTGGAAATAAATATCATTGTTTATTTTCTCTAGATGAAAGCGTTGAACGATATATCTATCGCTTTACCAATGTTTGAATGTTTCAAAAAATAAATTTTTAATTTTAAAAAAAAATAATATAGTTTGGCGACACAGTGCACATTTTTCTCGGGGGGGGGTGGGTGGGGGGGAGGTGTTGAATTGCACTCAGTGAGTATCTCCCCACCCCAAAACCGAAAGAAGAGATGCCTGAAGGAAACACCGAGGCCATAGTAAAATTGGTACCTTCATGAAGAACTTCTTTTTGTTTTTTGTGTTATTTCTTTTGTAAAACTGGATCGAGTTTACATAAGCTGCAATGATGCTCACTCTTAAAAAGTTGCTGTACTCACTGCATGATGGGAGGTTTCAATAAATTACGTTTCCCCATTAAAGTTTGCCCCACTAACCCCATAATGTCTCAGGACGTACTCAATTTTAAATATTTATCTTCTTAAAACGAGCCTCTTTCTTTTGTTTCTATTGCAGTTCGGCAACCGCCTATTGTCAGACTGGGTCTCAACCTCCAATGTGATATTATAATCATTATTAGAGTTCCACCTGTATCAGATGAGGTCTCGACTCTCTACCACAACTAGTGTCAAACATGGACGGCAAAAATTAGGTTCCAGAAGATCAACTGACTAAATCTTGCTTGCAAGGGAAATAACTGCACAAAATCAATTTTTTTTAATATATTTTTTTTTATTATAAATCTATATAAACAACTCTAAGGCCTTTATTTCCTTCTGAAACTTTTATTAAGTTGCCCACTTAATATATATATAGCTGAAATGTAGTAGCGTTAGTTTAAGCTAACATTTATATATATATATAT
>CAXITT010000468.1:509632-525755 GCA_964033795.1 Lymnaea stagnalis | reverse complement strand
TTTTGAATCGTAAATGAAGAACTTCCGAAACATTTTTCTTGTATCGTCATGTCTTTCTATGTCCATATCTCCCATACCTTGGGATGCCATTACCTTCAGATTCTTTAATGAGTAGCCCCACAATAACCCATCTGGGACAGATTTAAGTCAATTTAGGGACACATTTAAATACGTTTAGTGAAATATACAAGTACAATAAGCGACATATTTAATTACATTTAGGGACATATTTCAATAATTTTTTTGAAAAATTTTAGAACATTTTGTGACAAATTTAAGTACATCTTATGACACATTTAAGTACAATTTGTGCCACATTTTACCACATTAAACCAATGGTGACATTTTCCTGTACATATGGTGCGAGCAACATTGCCGTAACTCTCGAATGAACATTTGCATTTATTGTTATGTGCCAACATCATTAAAAGACATAAGAGCGGCAGACTATAGCTCTAATATAAATGCTAATTTTTGTAAAAGAAAGCTATCTTATACATGTACTTTTTTCCAGAAAGAAAGATTCATTATAAATGGTCTTATTCCCAGAACAAGGATTTAAACTTTATCCAAAAAAAAAAAAATATGTGGCAGCAAAAACATCCTGTATTTATTTTTAAAACACTAAACGGTGACGAATATAAGTGAGTCTTTTTACACTCTTGGTCAAGTTTTTTTAAAGTATTTGAAATCCGAAACAGAAATAATAAATTGTCTTTAAGTTTCTTGAATCATCAGCCTGGGAATTGAATTATTAAAAGGTATCTCAGTTCCACTCGCACTTAGGGAAAATGATGAATAGTCTTCGGGAAAACCATTTAAAAATATTTTTTTTTTATTTTTCTTGTCGGGGGGGGGGGGGGGGCATTAAATATTAATCAAACCAATCATCGTAAAAAAAAAATGCTCAGCATCCCACCCCTCACCCCCCCCCCAACAATTCACAAAAAGCTGTTTTCAAACGTCTTTGCCATGGACCGATTTGGTGCTTAATTTTTTTATTATTATTCTTTTTTAAAAATTGCCTCTTTAATTTATTGCTTTCTTTTGAAAACCAATCAAAAAAGGGGGATTGAATGTGGTGACATTAAATATCTTGTAAAAGTCGCCCTTTTTAAGACAAGTTCATTTTCCGTACCGACCATTTGAAGAAAGCCAGGACGGTTTGCAAAAGTACATCTCGTAAAAGGGACAGCAAATGGATCTCTCATCCTACACACACCCTTGCGACGACCAGAATCTGCCGTAGAGCTGTGTCAGGTTTGAGGGTCGTTTTCAAAATGTGGATTCTTTGTTTGTTTGTTTGTTTGTTTTTTTTTTGTTTTTTTTTCAAAGATGAGATTATTACCGATGTGGAAGAGTAAAAATATTCCAAGATCTACTGTAGCTAAATTTGTGCTACCTGTGCGCCTGGGGGCTTTTAAAATAAACAGTATATGATCAGTTCAAAACCTATATCATTTTTAACTGGAAAAAGTCCTACTACAATCTCGATGAATTCGATTCATATAAGAATACGTGCTTAAAATAAACGTTATTTAAAAAGAATGAAATATTAAGTATTTTGTGTTTTGGTTTCTTTTTTTTTTTTAAAACAAGAAATTTGTATATTCTCTAGTAACATGAGAGGTCGTAGGGTCATAAGAGGAAATAAAATGAGAGAACTCTTTAATGAGAGGAGTTTAAACTCTCCGCTTTCTTTCCTCATACGGGCAATTCTATCTCAAACCTCTTATCTGGGATACGCCAAGGTAAGGTTAGCGTAAACTGGGTTACAGAAGACATGGAGAGAAGAAAAGTATGTGTGGGGGGTGGGGGTGGGAGGGTGGGTGTGATGTGGGAGTTATTTGTCAAGTGCTGATAAATAATTACCCCTTCCTGCAGCATGCATATCAAATACCTTCCAGGGGTAAAGACCTTCCAGGGGTTTCTTAAAAGTAAATACCTTCTAGGGGTGTCATTCAGGTAAATACCTTCCAGGTGTGTAAGTAGGAAAATAACTTCCGGGGTAGTCGTTAAAGTATATACCTTTTAAGGGGTGTCAGTAAAATATAAACCTTTCATGTGAGTCAGTTTATAAAATACCTTCCAGGAGGGCGTGCGCTAAGTACTATTTGTCACTAATGACTTTTTTTTTATTTTATGTAGAGTACTCACTCTTTGGAGAGCTGTAGGTACATTGAATGTGAGTCCACCGCCCTCGTCTTGCTCGTGGCCTCAACCTCCTGTCCAAGCTTCTCAGACTCTGTGAACGGAAACAATGACAAGTGTCACGTGGAGACGGTGCATCGCCCTGCTCAAAAAAAAAAACCCGAAGATCGCCCGCGAGATGTTGATTTATCGGCGAACCTGGGGCGGCGCCCCGTCACCAGGTTCGCAATTTGTTTTGATTTACGGGCGCAAATTGACCACCACCTGATACCCTCGGAACACGGCTAATTGCCCGGTTCTCGTGTCATCGGCGGAAAAGGTAACTAAACAGACAGCGGGGCGGCCTCTGTTTTATGGCCCCTTTCTCGAAGGTGGTCGTTTTGCGCTCGGGTAGATAGAATGTCATGTCAGGCCGGGGCTCCCGCGACATTATTTTGACGTCACTGAAGGTATAGATCTCCGCATGCTAATGGACGGAGTCCGGTGACGAAGTCATCAGTCACACAAAAAAATATTAGTCAACAAAACGTCAAAAAACAACGCCACCAAAAAAATAAAAAAAATAAAAATAAAACACGTTATTTGGGAAATAACTCTTTTAGGGACAAAACTTGAGTTATGATAAGTGATTTGTTTGTGTGTGAATTATTGTTGAAAAAAAACGGAAGCTAAGCGAACCCCCCCCCCCCCCTCGCTCACAAATCACTCGCAAAAAGATTCAGGAGTCAACACTACCCCAACATTTTCAATAAATGAAAAACATACATATTTTCAAAAATACATTATAATGCACGTAAAAAAAAAAACAACGATACAAAAGAAAAGAAAGAAATCAACTAAAGTTTTTGTAGTTTATTCAGTGAAAGTTCTATTTTTATAAGGCTAAGATCAATGAAGACAAAACTAGTTTCCATCTACGCCGTCATCTGGATTGTGCTTCCAACATACTAAACATCTAACGATTTGAAACGATTTTGAAACTGAAAAAAAAACCAACTTATGTCTAGTGCCAACTGTCACCAAAAACTGTTGAACTGCCAGCTATAGCTGCTGGACTCCCAAGTATAACCGCTGGACTGCCAACTATAACCGCTGGACTGCCAACTATAACCGCTGGACTGCCAACTATAACCGCTGGACTGCCAACCATAACCGCTGGACTGCCAACTATAACCGCTGGATTGCCAACTATAACCGCTGGACTGCCAACTATAACCGCTGGACTACCAACTAAAACTGCTGGACTGCCAACTATAAGTGCCGGCACGCCATTATAACTGATGGACTGCTACTATTTCCGATGGACTGCCACTATATACGATGGACTGCTACTTAAACTGATGGCCCACCACTATGTCCAGTGGACTGCTACTTCAACTGTTGGACTATCAACTGCAAACCATCACTGATGCACTGCCATTATATCTAGATTGATGAGCTCGTATAGTTCCATATTCCAATGTAATCGACGCCTAGCTGGTTATCAAATTAATAGATCAGTTAAGAGAATAGTTTTATCTTTAGAAAAACAAAAACAAAACAACACTAACATCAAGACGGCAGAACACTTTAGGACTAAAATCAAACAAGAAAACAAAACTAACCAAACAAAGGGAAACCACAAAAACAATGTCTGTAAGGGTGAATAGAACGAAGATCTTCACAATATCTGTCAGCCAACGTTATTACCAAGGATAAAGAGGAAGCAGCGAAGTGGCTAGTGGTGCGAGTCCCCATAGTGTCTCTGGGATAACACAAACACCGTTACGAGCTGTAGGTAGAGTCGTCGCGGTTTTCGGATGTCCCCTGCCAATTGTCGGTTATGGGCGCACCGCATTCACCGTTTACAGTCTAAAATGAGCCCGCGCCACTTCTTTTGGCCCCTTAAGTATATAAGCCTCATCCCTGCAGTTGCAGGGGTTAGTTGTAGGGGCAGCAGGGACTTCGTCACGGTACCGGCCGTGGGCGATGACCAGGTCCTCGTGAATAAGGTCGACTCTTAACAACCACAAGAAAACGTTAGTCATTTAAAGCAATACACTGAAAGCAAACATTGTAGGAAAACATTGTAGCAAAAAATTGTACCAAAACATTGTAGCGAAAAATTGTACCAAAACATTGTAGCCAAACATTGTAGCCAAAACTTGTCGCCAAACATTGCAGCAAAACATTGTAGCCAAAACTTGTCGCCAAACATTGCAGAAAAACATTGTAGCCAACACCTGTAGCCAAAACTTGTCGCCAAACATTGCAGCAAAACATTGTAGCCAAACATTGCAGCCAAAAATTGTAGCCAAACATGTTACTCATAATGTTGTTCATCGCATTCATAAATTATGCCATCTGACACCAACGCATCACACACTATTTCTGTCAGCGGTGTGTCATCGCCAAGCCGTACAATACATTATTAAAGTTCCCAACACAAGGCCTAATGATTCTAGTGTTGTTGTATTATTTTCTTCACCGACACCACACAGCTGAGCATTCCATCTACGGCACCAGCCCGCTTTGACAGCTGCTCTGACAGGAAATCATCAAACAATTTCGGCCCTTGAAATTCAACAACGTGTTGTGGGTGATAGAAAGCCTACTTAAGACGACATGATTTACAACAGTGTTTCCCCAACTATTTTTTGTTTTATTTTTTGCGATGCACAACCCTTACGAATGAGTCTCGTATCCCTTACAAAAGTAACGATGCATTTTCAAAGTTAACATACGGACTGCTCTGACTTTTTAATTTAAATACAAAGAGAACGATGACTTACTTCATAAAATAAAATGTGGGATTCAGAAGGTTAACATTGTGACTTACTTCATAAAATAAAATGTGGGATTCAGAAGGTTAACATTGTGACTTACTTCATAAAATAAAATGTGGTATTCAGAAGGTTAACATTGTAACTTACTTCATAAATAAAATGTGAGATTCAGAAGGTTAACATTGTGACTTACGTCATAAAATAAAATGTTCGTGAAGATTGTTGCTTTGTTTACAAACATATTAAAACATGTATGTTGCAACTTAAAAGTCTATGTCGACTTTGTTATTTTATCACTGTTTTCTCCCATGAACCGCCACCTCGCACCACCCACCCCCCACACGGGGAGGGGGGTGGGTTTGCAAGCACCCACGGGTTAGGGAACAGTAATTGACACAAGATAATTAATTCTTTAAATTTACAACAGCAACAGACTGAGCATTGCGGAAAAAATATCATTGCATTTGACGTCAGCAATATCCTAGAAGATCTTATAACGGGTTTTAGACTCCAAATCCGGCGGAAATGCCTATTTACAACCTGGACATGGTCAATGTTCTATTCGAATTAGGGTTAACCTTAACACCAGCCAGTTTTGCCTTTCGAAAATCGACTCCGGTTTTCCAGACTCCGACCAGCCGAGGACAATCTGAGAATAGGATGATCTGAGAGACCCGGGTAAGTGATTCCATATGCGTGTATATATGCGTGCGTGTGTGTGTGTGTGGGTGTGTGAATGTGCGTGTGTGTGCATGTGCGTGTGCGCGCGTATGTGTGGGTGTGTGCGTGTATGTATGCGCGTGTGTGTGCGTGTATGTATGCGAGGGTGTGTGCGTGTATGTATGCGCGTGTGTGCGCGTGTATGTATGCGCGTGTGTGCGTGTATGTATGCGCGTGTGTGTGCGTGTATGTACGCGCGTGTGTGTGTGCGTGTATGTGTGCGCGTGAGTGTGTGTGTGTGCGTGTGTGTATGTGTGTGTGCTCGTGCATGTATGCGTGTGTGCGTGTGTGTATGTGTGTGTGTGTGTGCGTGAGCCTTTAAACTCAAACAATGCAAACTTTTACGACTCTTGACTTTGGTCCAATATTTTAGACAGCGTTTGAGAACCTATGTGTTAAATTGAGATAACATGATCATTCAAATAACATAAGTTGGCATACATAAAACAAACATTCATATACATTAACATACACGAGTTACCATTATAAACTAAGTAAAGAAATCTTTTATTCTAAAGCGTAAAAAAAAAAACCTCATCAGATCGGATATCGAAAACTTTAATTGATTAACTCTTAATCTATCAATGTGACTCTGGATTTTTTTTGTTAATCCGCCTGGTCTGGACATTACGTTTCATCTAAAAAAGAGAGGATTACTTCGGTCTAAATGTTGCATTTTAAAACCGAGATGCCACATAACGGATAGAATTGGAACATCAACGAAATGAAGCTGCTGTGGTCAATCCCACCCACCCACCCCCCACCCGCACTTCGATTTTAAGACAATCTCCGTCGTCTTTTTTAATTACAATACAATGAGCTCTTCGGCAGAACGTTTTCATATCAGTAGTGAAAAACACTTTAATAGGTGCAGATATGCCACCACAAACAGTGCGTCTCTTTTGCAGATATGCCAACCCCAACCAGTGCGTCTCTATGACAGATATGACAACCCCAACCAGTGCGTCTCTATGGCAGATATGCCAACCCCAACCAGTGCGTCTCTATGACAGATATGCCAACCCCATGCGTCTCTATGACAGATATGCCAACCCCAAACAGTGCGTCTCTATGACACATATGCCAACCCCAACCAGTGCGTCTCCATGGCAGATATGCCAACCCCAACCAATGCGTCTCTATGGCAGATATGACAACCACAACCAGGGCGTCTCTATGGCAGATAAGCCAACCCCAAACAGTGCGTCTCTATGACAGATATGCCAACCCCAACCAGTGCGTCTCTGTGTCCGCTCTTTACAACACCGAACGATTCCTGTGACTTGGTTTAGCGAGCATCGATGGTCACCATCTTTTGGTTATT
The DNA here is from genome assembly GCA_964033795.1 of Lymnaea stagnalis. NCBI lineage: Eukaryota > Metazoa > Mollusca > Gastropoda > Lymnaeidae > Lymnaea > Lymnaea stagnalis. The sequence continues at coordinate 518,795 of CAXITT010000468.1, read as the reverse complement.
TATAGACTACCCCTCACCCCCTCCACACACACACTTCTCTCCCCACCAACCCCCACCCCCTCTGTTTAAAACCTACTTAAGGCATTGCGGCTGGCTGTTGGAAAATAATCCAAAGGCATTAAGGCGATAGCACAGGCCCCTGTGAGACAACGCGACAATTTTTAACCCTTTATCCCCCAAGTAAAGTCATCTTTTTCAGAGAAAAATCAATACGTCTTCAGGCACGCCCTGTCTTTGCACGCCCTGTCTTTGCACGCCCTGTCTTTAGGAAGAAGGAGAAAAAGAAAATTATTTTGTTCTTTGAACCTTTTAAAAAGCGGATCACCAACTTTCTGCGCACCCCCGCCCCCCTTTTTCTCCCCTGACCCTCGTTGTCTCTCACCGATCTACTCACGGTATACATTGTAACTTTCTAGTATTCGAATAGATTATTGCTCCTTAGTAGGGCCGTCAACGGGTGCCCGGGTTCCCGCCCAAGGCTGAATTTCCGGTCAATGAGATTTGGGTACCCAATTTTAGGAAATTATTTTGAAAAATTTTTTTGGGGGGTTGTTTTTTTTACCCTCTATATTATATTCTTTGTCCTTCGCGCACGAAGATGACCAAGGCAAGTTTCTAATTGAGTGTTAGCCTTGAATGAGTGTTAGCCTTGACTTGAGCGTTAGCCTTGACTTGAGTGTTAGCCTTGACTTGAGCGTTAGCCTTGACTTGAGTGTTAGCCTTGACTTGAGTGTTAGCCTTGAATGAGTGTTAGCCTTGAATGAGTGTTAGCCTTGACTTGAGTGTTAGCCTTGACTTGAGTGTTAGCCTTGACTTGAGTGTTAGCCTTGACTTGAGTGTTAGTCTTGACTTAAGCGTTAGCTTTGACTTGAGTGTTAGCCTTGACTTGAGCTGTTTAAAGTGAGAGAGATCAGGCCCATTCTCTTCTTCCTTGGCTACACGTTCCAAAGGCAAGTCTTGGTTAAGACGACTGGAAATTTACCAGGATGCAGTAGATGACAGCAGTAGGTTTCCCTTTGCTCTAAGTCGAGTTTTCATATTTTCAATATCATACCGCCTACAGGACTCCATCTCCGGGTTTGATGTCAGAGTTTGCCTTCTCTTCGATGAGTTGACATCCAAGTTTAGCGATGTCCCCCACAGGGGGTGCTGGTACTAGGGCATTGAACTTTGGTCCACTAGCTTGGGATTGACTCGGTTTAATACCCCTCGGGCACCCAGCACCTCCTCTTTGGCTCGTCAGGTAGCTTAACTACCATACGTCCGTCTTCTAACATTTACTGCTGCACTCTCGATAACGGATTATTTTTTTTTTTTTAAATGAAATCCATGTGGGTCTATGTTCTTCGATAAAAAAGTTAGGAGGGCTCAAATGATTAAAAAGCTCATGGTGTACGCGGGCATTAGGTTGACCAGACTGGCAAGGTCAGATGATGAAACAATCGGACAGATCGACCTAGAATATATGGAAATTAATTTAGAAAGTAATAGTAATAATTATTTGAAGAGATATCTACAACATACTAAAACAGATATATCTACAACACATAAAATCAAGATTTTCGCATAAATCCTTTATAAAATTTAAGATCAAACAATTGGGGTGGTGGTTCACTATTTCAAAAAGACAAAGATAATATTACCCTCAAAACGCATTGGCGATATTTATTTTTTAGAACAAGAACCTCATTTAGCGCAGTCAACAGGAATTTTATTTCGTGAAACCAGTGTCATCATATTTACTTCATCTTCCCACAGAAAAAAATCGGAAAAACTGATTTTTTAAATTTATTTTTAATTTATTTATTTTTTATTTATTATTATTTTTTTTTTTTGTGTGTGGTTGGGGCTGAATTTGTTTTCTATAGAATTGTGTTGTCTTCGGCAAGGATCCCATGTGCCAAATTTCAGCTCGACAGTTTGACGGGAAGTGAGTCAATTAACAGTTCGAAGATTCTGCCAGGCAGCCAGCCAGTCACGAACAAAAAGCGAAGTTACTATAAAGGACTTAAAATTCTAATCCCGTTGCCATAATTAATCTGTTGATCACAAAGTCGACCGGCGACGGTGGCCATCACCATGCCAACACGGTGATGGCCCGTTAACTCAAAAACTCCCTTTAAATTTGTCTGCTTCGTCGGGCACCCGGCCACCGTGGATCAACGGGTACCTGGGTAGGTGTTTTTTTTTTTCCTCCCAATTTTTAACAGCCCTATTCCTTTAAAAAAAAAATCCAATGAAGGGCTTTTCCCAGCTACATCTTGTTTCTCCCATGTAAGCAAACTGGGTTTAGTCGCACCTCCCCATTTCTCCACAAAGCAACACACTGGCCTTCAATCACATTGTTCAAATTCGTTCAATGGCATTTATAGTATCTCCGACTTAACCCAATTGCCTGTAAAATATCTCCCATTTTAAACATGAAATCGCATCGCTGAATTCTCTCTCTATGTAAAAATTTAAATTAAAAAAAAAAAAAATGATCTCGGTGAACCCAATCTATCCCTTCACCGTAGCGTTGGATTAATTCTCATCTCTTCCTACCAGAATCCACCCCCTTTCCGGTGGCAAACATTCTCTCATGATTCCAACCCAGCCTTGGCCTCTTTTAACACAATTCACCGTCTCTCTCACCTCAAAATATTTTTCTCCTGTGTTCGCAACAAAACCGCATTCTCTCTCATGTCAAATCCATTTCCACATGGCAGATTTGAAAAGGGGGTGGGGTGGGAGTGGTGAGGAGAAACCCCACCACCAAGTTTCCGGCTAAGCCTCGCTTCAACTATTGATTGGGAAAGACAAGGGGACCAGTGTCTATCTCTTAGTTTGATGATGGCGGGAAAAAAAGTTAGGCCCTAATAATGCCGCCAAGACCTTCTGGAAATGCACTGACAGCTCTCAACATGAAAGCCATACACAGCGGTCTTCCCCCCCCCCCCACCCACTCTTCTCACAGTAACCTGAGGATTCTATGTCACACTGAAATCTGCCCCCTCCTCGCCCCCAGCACCACAGGTTGTCTTTAGATCTCTCATCCACCCCCGACCCCCACTCCCCCGTTTCGACCATCGAGGCAAGTCCTGACGACATCTCAAGATCTTTCAGCTTCACCAGCAGACAAGAATGGTGACCGGTGCCATTCTCAGGGTGAACGCACCATTTCCTTGGCGAGATATCATATTCCGGTGTGCTTAGTGGACTCACGACCGGTGACATCGGACCGGCTGTGGAGAGGAGACAATTAAAACACGCCACGGCCAGGCGCCGGCTACATTTCTTGTCTTTTAGTTGCAAAATATTATGGGGGATTATTTAGTACTATACAGACTGCGTCCAAATAAGATATAAGAAATGACATAAACTACCATAAAAAAATATAATACAATAGGAACATAACATGAGATAAAATAAAATAAGAAAATATCAAACAAAATAAGATATGATAAAATAAGATAAGAAAATATCAAACAAAATAAGATATGATGAGGTAAGACGAAATATAATACTATTAAAATTATATAAAATAGAAGAGAGCTGAGTTAAGACACTATGAGTTAAAATGGGATAAGATTACAAAAGATAAGGTAAGACGAGATTAGCAAAGAATTAAAAAAAAAAAATTATTAAAAAAATACAACAACAAAAAATACGAGATTCTTATTTTGATCATATCTTAGGACATTCATTGTGGTTACATTGTTGTTGTTTTTTTACACTGATCAGGAAATTTTTCCTGCAACTAAATTAAATCCGAAATAATGTATTCCAGTAAGGCATTTTAACAAAAATAAGTAATCTAACTTTTGTTACAACTGAGAAACACACTTTTCGTCATCGTCATACTAGCCACGTGATGTGTCTGGACAGTCATACAGGATTCATGTATTAACTCATCACTCAAGATAATGCAACGGTTAATAATTATAAATGTACTTATGGCCGGTTGTTAAGTTTCAAAAAAAGAAAATAATTTAAAAAATAAGCCAAATAAACAAAAGATAAATCTTGGAGTTATAATAAATGTCTGCTCTGACTGCAACCAACGAGCGCTTAGAAATTCAATTATCGTTTTAAAAAAAAACTATTTTTTTTTAAGGAAAATGTTCCACAGATAAATTGTGTTGTTTACTACAATTGCAATGTCAACTAGGTTTACATTTTGTGGAGAGTGGACATGAATGACACGTCTTGTTCAAATAATCATTTTAATCATATCGATTGGAGCAAAACAACCTTTGAAGTAGGTGAACATACGCAGGGCTCAGGGCTACCGACGCGCGCAGGGCTCAGGGCTACCGACGCGCGCACGGCTCAGGGCTACCGACGCGCGCAGGGCTCAGGGCTACCGACGCGCGCAGGGCTCAGGGCTACCGACGCGCGCAGGGCTCAGGGCTACCGACGCGCGCAGCGCTCAGGGCTACCGACGCGCGCAGGGCTCAGGGCTACCGACGCGCGCAGGGCTCAGGGCTACCGTGCGCGCGTCCCGAGTCCCGATGGCTGCGCGACAGCGCTCAGGGCTACCGACGCGCGCAGGGCTCAGGGCTACCGACGCGCGCAGGGCTCAGGGCTACCGACGCGCACAGCGCTCAGGGCTACCGACGCGCACAGCGCTCAGGGCTACCGACGCGCGCAGGGCTCAGGGCTACCGACGCGCGCAGGGCTCAGGGCTACCGACGCGCACAGCGCTCAGGGCTACCGACGCGCGCAGGGCTCAGGGCTACCGACGCGCGCAGGGCTCAGGGCTACCGACGCGCGCAGGGCTCAGGGCTACCGACGCGCGCAGGGCTCAGGGCTACCGACGCGCGCAGGGCTCTGGGCTACCGACGCGCGCAGCGCTCAGGGCTACTGACGCACGCAGGGCTCAGGGCTACCGACACATGCAGTGCTAATGGTTTCCCACACGAGTAGGGCTCAGGGCTGTCGACATGCGTAGGGCTCGGGTTGGCAACTTAAAAAAAAAATAAACATTGACTGACAAATATTCTAAATCACAACAATATTTTATGGACCCCTAAAATAAATTGTTAAAGTTATACGAAGTTAATTGTTTGATGCTCTATAATATAACGCTGTGCCACTTCCACGTGACTGTGTGCTAATTTATCACATGGCAACAGCCAGGTGTAAAGCGAGACATGAAGAAAATTAAAAAAATTACAATTTTGTTGTGCTTCAACAGCTGTTTGCAAATTACCGTATTTATCGGCGTATAACACGCACTTTTTCTCCCTGAAAATAGGGGGCAAATGATGTGTGCGTGTTATACGCCGATATAATGTTAAGGACCCATAGTACATACCGCAAAGCGGCGCGAATGGTGCGTGTATACGCCTATGCGTGTTATACGCCGATAAATACGGTAAATATCTACAGGCATCCTCAAGTTTTCTTACGAGCATCCTAAAGTTTTTTGTACTCCTTCTTCTTAAGCCACTCGTCACGGTCCTGCGCTTCCCTTTCCAGTTGCTTCCAGGTGTATCCCATATTTTGCGCGTCTGCCTCTTGCTCGCGTCTCCATGCATTCTTTGGCCTTCCTCTCTTTCTTTTTCCCTGTGGATTCCATGTTAGAGACTGTCTGGTGATGCTATCTGGGAGTTTTCGGAGCCTATGCCCCATCCACCTCCATCTTCTCTTTATGATGTCTTCATCTGTGGCACGGGTCTCAAACTCGCGGCCCGCGGGCCATTTGCGACCCGCAAGACGATATTTTGCGGCCCGCAAGACGATATTTTGCGGCCCGCGACCTGAAAGCAAATTTAGTGTTAATGCAGCCCGCACGGTTTCCCATTATCATATCTATAATGTGACCAACCGCGACGGTTTCATTCGAACCCAACCGACTAGTCTAATTCTGATTTTTAATATTTTTGTATAGATTTGGACGTTGATTAGAATGGTAAAAACTTTTTTAAAATCGGACTAAAACTAAAAGTTTTTAATTTGTAGCATTTTATGAGAGAAACATTGGCAAAGTGCGGTTTTGAGAAAACACGCTTTGAATATTATATGTACAAATTCAATATTTTAAAAAGTCAGTTTGTGGGTAATGCATAGCCATAATTGTGTAAATCGTAGCGATCTGACACAGTATCAAAGGATACCTATTAAAATCGCCGCTAATGTTTACGAGTGAGGGAAATTCCGACCCTGTCAGCTTGGTCACTTGCGCTGCCAGGTCTCTGGCAACAAGCAGTAGGAGGAAGAAAATAAAATCCTAGTTCTTGAGAACCCTTAAATTTTTTATTTGTTATTAGTAAATGTTGAGCAGATTGTAACATTTTTACTTTATTAAATTTGTAATCGCTTTGTGTGGAATACTTGATGCGGCCCAGTCTCACTCAGACTCTGCCTGTTGCGGCCCTCGGATGATTTGAGTTTGAGACCCCCTGATCTATTGGCACCTGGTAAGTGCTTTCTAGTAGATCTTTGTTGGTGATGGAATTTGACCACCGATGGTGCTGCCTAAGTATGTGAAGGACTCAACTTCTTCCAGTGCCTTTCCTGCCAGAGAGATATGCTTTTTGTTGGCTGAATTTACCTTCATGATCTTCGTTTTGCTTTTATTTATATTGAGTCCGAGCTGGGCTGAAATGGTGGCTACGTCTTTCGTCTTTTCCTGCATTTGTTTCTGGTTGTGGGACAGAAGTACAATGTCGTCTGCAAAGTCAAGGTCATTCAGTTGTTCCCAGAGTGTCCACTGTATCCCGTTCCTTTTTTTTTGTCTGTGAATATTGTCATTATCCAGTCAATGGCGAGGATAAATAGGAAGGGGGACAAGAGCGATCCTTGTCTAACTCCATTTTTTTTACGGGCATCCTAAAGTATTTTATGGGCATCCTAAAGTTTTTTTTTAAGGGGCATCCTAAAGTTTTTACGGGCATCCTAAAGTTTTTACGGGCATCCTAAAGTTTTTACGGGCATCCTAAAGTTTTTACGGGCATCCTAAAGTTTTTACGGGCATCCTAAAGTTTTTACGGGCATCCTTAAGTTATTTTAAGGGCACTAACGGACAAGTTATTTATGATCATTTTTTTTTTTACGGACTAAATTAAAAACAACAGAACCAAAACACGACTCCGGTCTGTGCAGTTCCTGAACGATGAAGGCCCCCCCCCCCGCCCCCCATGTATTTATTCAGTAAAGGTGTTTTAGAAAATATTATATGGTAATAGTGAAATATACACTTTAAAAAAAAACAACACATGTTTAGAATTAGCTGAATGTTGTTTTTTTTTTTGTGTGTTTTTGTTTTTTAATTGTATATTTTGAATAGGTTCTGAAGGTATGTTATATATTTTTGCAGGTCTGCGTATTGTATTAATTGAAGGTACTTTATCGGATGTGACGTTATCCATGACGTGTGTATATTGCGTAATAAAGGTGTAAGCAATACTTTTGCTGTCCTCTCGGATGCTACTTTTTAGCTAAGTGCTATTTTTAAATTGTATTCCGTTTTATCTGTTGTTTGTACGCTAACGAAAGCTTTCTGCCGACACGTTCGTTCTTTTATTGCGTTCCTTCTTTCAGGCTATCCCATAAGTCGTTTAACTCATTTCCTTAAAAGGTATATATGGCGTATTTCGGTGATGTGTATTGATTTTTTTTTCGAGGGTCACGGTGTTTGTATTGGTGTTTGTTGGATAGTGTGTTAACACAAAACACTTTCGAATTGGTGTTATTGTTATTTGCCGTCATGACGTTGCATCTAAAAAAAAAAATGAAACTCTTAACATTTTCAAGCTAAGAGAACCCGACAACGAAGGAATTAAAAGTCGTTAACCAGAGGTTCTCGTGTTAAGGCTGTCCGATTCGCCAACCGCCGATGGAACGGTAATGGGTTAATGACGAACAATTACTGTTCACCGAAGCGATGATGTTTGTATCACGTGGAGGCCATTAACCCGCGACCGCCATGTTTGTACAGGTGTTCTCGGTAGTGTTCAAAGCCACGGCGTAGGGGGTACTGTTTCTGGCAACGAAGCCGACATAATGGGAACCATTGAATCTAATTAAATTTGAAATTTGAAATTTAAAAAAAAATAAAAATTAAAACTCAATTATAAGAGCAGAGTGAAAAGATAATCCTGGTTATTGTTAAAAAAAAAAAAATTGAATATGCGAGTCAGTGGAGTAGCTGGATTCTGTGACGCACGGTGCGGTCCTTGACTTCCCGGTTCAATTTAACGAAAACTACAATGCGTACAGAATGCGCATTAAAATAGTTGACCGAAAATGATGCCGCCTTGGTTGCCCCCCCCCCCCCTCCCCAAGTTTTAGCCCAAGCCCCATGATGCAAGGCTTCCTCTATCTTAAAATATCACCAATCCCTGTGGCGCTACAGCCCATGGATTCAGCGTCCGCCTCTAGAGTTCAGCGTCCGCCTCTAGAGTTCAGCGTCCGCCTCACGAGTTCAGCGTCCGCCTCACGAGTTCAGCGTCCGCCTCACGAGTTCAGCGTCCGCCTCACGAGTTCATATCTTAAAATATCACCAATCCCTGTGGCGCTACAGCCCATGGATAGGTCTTTGGCCTGCCTCACCACTTCCTTCCCTCCATCCCTGTGGCGCTACAGCCCATGTATAGGTCTTTGGCCTGCCTCACCACTTCCTTCCATTCAGACCTAACTAATGCTTTTCTTTTCCATACTTGGATTCCCAGCTGCTGTAGATCTCTTTCCACAACATCCATCCATCTGAGCCTAGGTCTGCCTTTGAGCCGTTTTTCTCTGGGGTTTTGGCGATGTACCCTCTTCACTCCTCTGTCATTTGGTATTCTTTCTAAATATCCCACCCAGCGCAGCCTACCTTTTTTTTTCTGCTACTAGCGAGGGATCCTGATATAGATTATCTTCTTTCTTCTTTATTTTAAGGGCCCACGATCAATGAGTTGATCATTCTGGCTCCTATGTTTCAGAGGGGTTTCGATGTTACTGTCCATGGGTTTCAATGGGATACTTCACTGGTTGCAAGGGCGACTCAGCAGTGGTGTTATGAACTGGGGGTTGGAATACAGGAGGCAATAGACACAAATGTCTCGAGTGTAGCCGCCTCAACTGTTGCTTTTGGAAGCTTGTTCCAGTCCCCTATTGTCTTCGGCAGGAATGAGGAGCTTCTGTACTTTGTTCTTGTTTTTACCAGCCGGAACTGTTTGTCGTGACTTCGTCG
>CAXITT010000468.1:493347-499444 GCA_964033795.1 Lymnaea stagnalis | reverse complement strand
CCCCCCCCCCCCCCCCAATTTTCTTTAACTCTGTTGTGGTTAACATATGACACGAAAGTTATTGTTCTCACCATTGTGGTATTCGCGTTATGCTTCCCCCCTCGCCCCAAACCCCCGATGGCCACCTCTTCTTCCCCCAAACTCCTTCAAGCCCCCCAGTGAGTGTCATAATTTCTATCGTCTGCTCAGAGAACCCGAAGACGACTGCTCGGTTCATTGACCTTTCAAATTATTTCACGCTTGACCTGCCCGTGCACCCTTCCATCACCGGCTATTACCAAGCACTGGACACACACGCGCGCGCGCCCACGGGGCGTCTCTGGTTTGTAACGCCTGCAGTAAGTGTATAATATTGATTATGATGCAGGTAATGTTTCGGGAGTGAGCTCCCCTAGTTCTCTGCTGATTATTACGGCGTGTTCGACAAGGGGGCGTAATTCTCGCCGGTGTGCCGGGGTGGATGCTCGGAGCTGGTTTCCCAGCGTGCACTCTGCCGAAAGCTTGACAGAGCGCAAGGATCAGCGAGCTCTGCGAGCACAGGGATTATGTTGAGGGCGATGGAGGGGAGTGGAGGGTCGGGAGGGGGAGGGGCGGAGTGAGGGAGTTTGTGTTTTGTTTTAAAGGAAGAAATGACAAAGCAAAGGCTAAAACCTGCCCGCTGTTTTAAGATCAATTCCATGTTGGTGGAACGCTATTGGGAGAAGAGGATAGGGGGGGGGGGAGGAAAGTTTTTTTTTTTATTTTAAAAAGTGTGCGACGGGGGGGGGTGTGGGGAGGAAAGTTTTTTTTTTTATTTTAAAAAGTGTGGGACGGGGGGGGAGAAGGCTGTAGTGCTGGGAGATGTGGGGAGAGAAGATTATAAGTGAAGAGAGACTGGTGGAAGTGATACGTTTTCTTAGAGAATGATAGGGGATGGGAATGAAGATGGCATTTTGTTGAGAATCGAGGAAGATGGTAAGGAAGCAGACATTGTGGATAAGATAGAGAAAGATGGTAAGGAAGCAGACATTGTGGATACAATTGAGGAAGATGGTAAGGAAGCAGACATTGCGGATATAATTGAGGAAGATGGTAAGGAAGCAGACATTGTGGATATAATTGAAGATTGTAAGGAAGCAGAAATTGTGGATATAATTGAGGAAGATTGTTAGGAAGCAGACATTGTGGATATAATTGAGGAAGATTGTAAGGAAGCAGAAATTATGGATATAATTGAGGAGATTGTAAGGAAGCAGACATTGTATAGATAAGATAGAGGAAGATGGTAAGGAAGCAGACATTGTGTATAAAAAAGAGGAAGATGGTAAGGAAGCAGACATTGTGGATATAATTGAGTAAGATTGTAAGGAAGCAGACATTGTGGTTATAATTGAGTAAGATTGTAAGGAAGCAGACATTGTGGATATAATTGAGGAAGATTGTAAGGAAGCAGACATTGTGGATATAATTGAGGAAGATTGTAAGGAAGCAGACATTGTGGATATAATTGAGGAAGATTGTAAGGAAGTGCAAATGTTGGTGAGAATTGAAACACAAAGTGGTTATGCGATTGTTAAGGATGATTCACATCTGTTGAACTATCAGCAACCTTGCGGTTGTAACTTTTGTATGGTCGGTAAAGGCAACACTTCGTCGCATGTACGTTTGAACAAGGCGATACATGCTTAACTGAAATACGAAGTTGACAAGGACGTAGCGCAACCAACACGGGAAGTTTAACTGAACTACGTAGCTGACATGGACGTAACGAAACCAACATAGGAAGCTTAACTGAACTGCGTAGCTAACATGGACGTAGCGAGGCTACATTAGGATTTTAGGTAAAGAAATACCATGCAGACCATAATACCAATTAAAAGAGTTTCCACTTTGCTTTCAAAAGCTTGCATTCAATCCCATACAATACACTACACAAGGTGAAGCTGCTCACCAATAACAATTATTATTATGTTTAAAATTTGTGTTTTTTTTTTTACAAAAGAAAAAGTGAAAATTTAAAAAAAAGTCAAGAAAAAATTCCTGTTTCTGGTAATGACATCTTCCTGGACAGACGTATCATCTTTCGATGATAAAACAGCACGTTGGCCAAAAACTAACAAAAATTTCCTTTTTCAACCGCAAAACCAGAGGATTAAAAATAAAGGATATTTTTGGGGGGTGCATATAAAGTTTTCCCTCTTGTCCTCCATTGTCATGGCTTATCCCCCCCCATCCACAATCCACCACCAACCCCCCCCTGTCTTTCCTGTGTCCACCTCTGTCTGTGGCTTAAAAAAAATATATAAAAAAAATAAAAAAATAAAGTAATCCATTCTGGCCATTAGTTTCCAATCATGCGTCCATGCCATGATCTGATGTGTGCGGGGAGGGAAGGTGGGGGTGGGGGGGTGGTGGTGGGTAGAGATTATTTTCCCATCATGACTTGCCCGTAGCTGCATTTCCTGTTGGAATACTGTTGGTTAATTTTCATTTAAAACCCGACCCTTACGCGTATTTAGAAGTTTTTAATTGGATCCATCCTGCATGTCGATATCTAAATTTAAGGCCTGGAAGATCAGTCCGCGTTGTCCAAGTCAGTGCTTAAACTACGCTCCTAGGACACCAACGCTGTAGTCAGTTGATGAAACCTTGGTGACACTGTAGTTTGTTACATATCTTTTCTTCCTATCTCTCTTCTAAGCTTTATAAAGCTATTCTGGTAATCTCACATGTAATCTCACCTGTAATCTCACCTGTAATCTCAGCTGAAAGAGACGTTAACCCGGCTCTCGTGAATTACTAACACGAGTTGACAGCAATGCCGCCAGAGTGACATCTATGTCGTCATAAAATGAGATCATGCAAAGGGTTCGGTGCCAGAACGTAATGTGTCTTAATAAGAAATTATTCTTAAGCAAGGGTCTTAAATAGCATCAGACTTGGCCTAATTACGTGAGAATATTAAAAGACCCTAAGAGTTACGCTCCAGGTTTGGATGCACCGAGATGATACACCGTGGTGATACACCGTGATGATACAGCGTGGTGATACAGCGCGATGATACAGCGTGGTGATACACCGTGGTGATATACCGTGGTGATACAGCGTGGTGATACAACGTGGTGATACAGCGTGATGATACAGCGTGATGATACACCGTGGTGATACACCGTGGTGATACACCATGGTGATACACCGTGATGATACAGCGTGGTGATACACCGTGGTGATACACCTTGATGATACAGCGTGGTGATACAGCGCGATGATACAGCGTGGTGATACACCGTGATGATATACCGTGGTGATACAGCGTGGTGATACACCGTGGTGATACACCGTGGTGATACAACGTGGTGATACACCGTGGTGATACAACGTGGTGATACAGCGTGGTGATACACCGTGGTGATACAGCGTGGTGATACACCGTGATGATACACCATGGTGATACACCGTGATGATACAGCGTGGTGATACACCGTGGTGATACACCGTGGTGATATAGCGTGGTGATACACCGTGATGATACAGCGTGATGATACACCGTGGTGATACAGCGTGGTGATACACCGTGGTGATACACCGTGGTGATGCACCGTGGTGATACACCGTGGTGATACACCGTGGTGATGCACCGTGGTTTGGTGATACACCGTGGTGATACAGCGTGGTGATACACCGTGGTGATACACCGTGGTGATATAGCGTGGTGATACACCGTGGTGATACAGCGTGGTGATACACCGTGGTGATACAGCGTGGTGATACACCGTGGTGATACACCGTGGTGATGCACCGTGGTGATACACCGTGGTGATACACCGTGGTGATGCACCGTGGTGATACATCTTGGTGATACAGCGTGGTGATACACCGTGGTGATACAACGTGGTGATACAGCGGGGTGATACACCGTGGTGATACAGCGTGGTGATACACCGTGGTGATACAGCGTGATGATACACCGTGGTGATACACCGTGGTGATACACCGTGGTGATACACCGTGATGATACAGCGTGGTGATACACCGTTGTGATACAGCGTGATGATACAACGTGGTGATACAACGTGGTGATACAGCGTGATGATACAGCGTGATGATACACCGTGGTGATACACCGTGGTGATACACCGTGATGATACACCTTGGTGATACAGCGTGGTGATACACCGTGGTGATACAGCGTGATGATACACCGTGGTGATACAGCGTGATGATACACCGTGGTGATACAGCGTGGTGATACACCGTGGTGATACACCGTGATGATACACCTTGGTGATACACCGTGGTGATACAGCGTGGTGATACAGCGTGGTGATACAGCGTGGTGATACAGCGTGATGATACACCTTGGTGATACACCGTGGTGATACAGCGTGGTGATACAGCGTGGTGATACAGCGTGGTGATACAGCGTGGTGATACACCGTGGTGATGCAGCAATTTTTTAGTTAAATAGCAATAGTTTCAAATTAAAGGTAGTACGCGTTCATAAGATTAAAAGTGACAGAGGAGTGGTTCTAAAAATATATAACTTTGATTAGACTCCCTTTCAACAGATGTCTTTTCGAAATTCCCAATCTTAAATTATTTGATTCAATTGATCTTGAAGAACCATTTTATTTTATACAATTTTTTTAACATAAAAAAAAAAAACCCAACCTTGCATTCACAAGATTTCTTTTTGAGATTTCTTAATCAATATCCGCAGATTCCAGACAAGGTGTTGAAATGTCCTATAATTCCCTACAAGTCGTGATTACAACTATTTAAATAATAGAGCAGACCGAAATAAAGCCGCGAAATGTTTGGAAAACTCCGGTCTAAATCATGTATTAGATATTTAGACATTAGTTATGTCTAAAGCAGTGCTCCTGTGAGAACCAGCCAATGACAGTTGTTGTTTTTTTCCCCTTCTTATTTCATATTTATGTCTTTGTGGTCATTATGAGGACCTGACACGAAATGTTCGTGTTTTATTTTTTTTTATTTTTTTTTTTCAAGTTAGCCAACTGACCTGTTAAGAGTTGTTCTAGTAGGAATTTGTCTGCAGGTGTCACGATGATAGTGTCCAGGAGAAGGTCCAGCGCCGATTCACCTGACGAAGCAAACACATTTATTACAACCATCATCATCATCAGTGGCGCTACAACCCATGTAGGGCCCTGGCCTGCGCCTTACAACAAGTATACAGCATTTATGTACTTCTTTTATGTAGCAAAGTTCGGAAAATAATTTCATGCAAGGTTTGCGTCTTGTCAGATTGATGAATTTTGTTTTCTGGAAACTAATTGGAAATTAGAAGACGCATCACTACAAGCAGGGCTGGAAGTTAACAAAAAAAAAAAAAAAACATTATGAAATTGTTAAGAGAAGAAAAGAAAAAAAAAACAAAAAAAAAACAAAAACAAAAAATAAAAAAATAAAACAATTCAAAGTTCGGAAAAAATTTTCATGCAAGGTTTGCGTCTTGTCAGATTGATGAATTTTGTTTTCTGGAAACTAATTGGAAATTAGAAGACGCATCACTACAAGCAGGGCTGGAAGTTAAAAAAAAAAAAAAAAAAAAACATTATGAATTTGTTAAGAGAAGAACAGATAGATGAAACCATTAAAATTCGAAACCATACTTTTGAAAAGTAAATCAATTCTAATGCCTAGGCTCCTAAATAAATTATTAACAGAAGTAAAAGAAAGAATATCGGCGGGAAACAGGGCACACTTCAGTAGTCAGTCAGAAGATCCTCAAAAGTAAATATGCATTACAAAGAAAGACAACGAAAACTATTTATAAAACTGTACTCAGAACAGTTGTGACATACGCAAAGGAAACTTGAACGCTAACAAAAACGAAAGAAAACCTATTAAACACATGGGACAGAAAAGCTCTCCCGAAAATATACGGACCAACAAAGGATGAATAGGGATGGAGAGTGAGAACCAACGAGGAATTGGGTAGTCTATATCAGGATCCCTCGCTAGTAGCAGAAATAAAAAAGGGCGGGCTACGCTGGGCGGGAAAATTAGAAAGAATGGTAAGTGACTGAGGAGTGAAGAGGGCGCACCACCAAAACCCCAGAGGAAAACGGCTCAAAGGCAGACCCCAGGC
>CAXITT010000468.1:485847-488347 GCA_964033795.1 Lymnaea stagnalis | reverse complement strand
TTGAAGTTAAACACACACACACACACACACTAATACTATTTGTATTTTTTACTTGACAATGAACGATGAGATGGGCGCTGTTCGTTCTAATTAGCTCTACTCACAGATGCAGATTGTTCAAGTCAGTCCTATTGTTTTTTTGTTTTTTTGTTGTTTTTGTTGTTTTTTTTTAAGGGCCCTATTTAACAAAATGAGTTATTCGTTAATGACAGTGTTACATTTTGTTGTGGTTTAGATTTTTTGTTTTGGTTTTTGGAAAGCTCTTCATTGTCTTCAATTTTTTAAACCTCTTTGCCTCGCAGGGGAAAAAACAACAACTATAAATTGATAACGTAATACATCACTAATAATTATATCAGTCATATTTTTTGTCTGCTTCACTTACAGTGATACTGACTACTGACCCCGGTTTGAAATGAGGGTGGGGGTGGCTAATGGGTCAGGAAAGTGGCCATTGTAAAACACCAAATAATTTGATCCCCCCCCCCCCCCCCCCCCACAAAAANGAGGCTACCGACGACCTGGATACGGTTTGTATTGTGCAAGGAAGTCGACATGGTAAAACACTGCTAAATTGAAGAAAGAGAGAGGGGGTGGGGGCGCTGATAGGGAGGGGATGGGGCGCTGATAGGGAGGGGGTGGGGCGCTGATAGGGAGGGGGTAGGGGCGCTGATGGGACGTGGTCGTGGTTTCAACTTCAGGCCAGTGCGTAAAAATTAGCTGTTAAAATGACTTGGGTAGCCCGCCCTTTGAGTAGCCGCCGAGTGTTCAAAACCGTCATGTGAAAAGGAATATGACAGCTAATTTTCCAGGCGGATCCCTTATCAAACCTTCAGAGGTTTAATCCTGAGAACAAGGCAACCCAGTGTTTTCTCCCTTGTTAGAGAAAGCGGGTTATGTCCCCTGGCAGGCTCCAGCAGAGAAGTTGCCTCCAGGAAGGAAGGGCTCCACTCTACTTCATTACCCGGACTGAAGACGTCTGAACAACACTTTTCTGGAGGATGGAACAAGGTGGTGGGGGGGGGGGACGAACCCACGACTAATCTGCTCCTACATCGATTTTACCACGTGGTGGAAGGACACACACACACACACAAATGCCGGCGCATAATTTTTTTGGATAATGATGTTTTAAGAAAAATCTTTTCTGAAATGTTGCTGAAGTCCTTAAGAAGAAAGAAGTTGTTTTAAAAAAAAAAAAATTTTTTTTATTTATAAAAAGAAAGCCTTTGCTTGTCTTAAAACTAAATAATGCATTTGACCTTTTCTCACTTCATCGTTTATCTATAAAAACATTGTATTATTATTATTATATTTAGATAATTATTATCTGTTTAGCCATGTGAAAATAAAAATGGATTTATTTTTTTTTTAAAAAAAAAAAAAAAAGGGGGGGGGGGGGGGGGGGGACATTAGGACAAATTTTTAAAAAAAAATCTTTAAGTAGATTTTAAAAATAAACGACATCAAATCGAGGTAATAGTCGCCAGATTTTCACTAAAAGGATCCGTCATAAAAATCCATTTTGCAATAGTAAATGGCGACCTTTAGTCCAGATTTAGCAGCCCCATTCACTATTTGCGACCATTAAACCGAATGGCTTTTTATAGACGGCTCTAGCAGACAAATGGAAGAAGTGAAGAACGTTTGCAGCAGAGTTAATACTCTTTTTTTGTTGTTTTTTTTAAATAGAAAAAAAAATAAACCGATGTGAAGTACTTCCATTATTTAGACGAGGGAAAAGCTTTTTTTTTTTTTTGAAAAGAGGAAAAAAAATAAAGTTGCATAACTGTGCTCGCTCTTTTTTTCAATCCAGCTTTTTTGGTTCGCTTGGCTGGATACTAAATATTCTTGAGAGAAGAGGGATTCACTGAAGTTATGTCACGTGACAACCCAGAGACTCAGCGAGTCCTAGATAATGTGAAAATTTTTTTTTCTTTTTTCTTCTTCACATAAAAATTTAAAAAAAATAGTGTTTCATCTTTTCGGGAAGAAACGACACAACGCAACGCTCACTCCCTTGTTTTTTGTGTGTTTGCATTTAAACTTGTAAACATGGAATTGACACGATATATTGTTTAGAGTTATTGTCTCATAGATTTCCTTTGGAAGCTTATTTGTAAGACTTCAGTTTGAAAAAGAACAAACTATTGAAAATTTAGACAGCAACACGTGAGTAACCGCAAAGCAATAAGGCGGGGAGAGGGTGTTAAGGAGGTGGAGTAGAAAAAAAGGGGGGGGGAGGGGCTAGAGCAGCTTACCCAACACCTACTTTACAAAAGGTCGCGCGAAAATATCACTATTCTGTTTAGTCTGTCAGTCCTGGTTATGAAAATGATTTCAGAGCCAGGCTCAACTGTTAGAATATTTAAGTACATTGCTCATTTAAAATAAGCAAACAACTCAACAAAAACAAAATTAACAAATTTAAAAAAAAAAAAAAAAAAAAAAAAAAAAAAAAACAAAAAAAAAAAAAAAAAAAAAAAAAAAAAAAAAAAAA
>CAXITT010000468.1:436478-485597 GCA_964033795.1 Lymnaea stagnalis | reverse complement strand
ACGAAACTAAGCCCTCTTCCAAACCACAAACAAAGAAATCACGAAACTAAGCCCTCTTCCAAACCACAAACAAAGAAATCACGAAACTAAGCCCTCTTCCAAACCACAAACAAAGAAATCACGAAACTAAGCCCTCTTCCAAACCACAAACAAAGAAATCACGAAAGCAAGCCCTCTTCCAAACCACAAACAAAGAAAGTACGAAAGTAGCCCTCTACCAAACCACAAACAAAGAAAGAACGAAACTAAGCCCTCTTCCAAACCACAAACAAAGAAAGTACGAAAGTAGCCCTCTACCAAACCACAAACAAAGAAAGAACGAAACTAAGCCCTCTTCCAAACCACAAACAAAGAAATCACGAAAGCAAGCCCTCTTCCAAACCACAAACAAAGAAAGTACGAAAGTAGCCCTCTACCAAACCACAAACAAAGAAAGTACGAAAGTAGCCCTCTAATCTGTGAATGAAGCGCTAAGTTAAAATTCTTACATAATGATGTTTTAAATGTAAATATTATTTTTTTAAAGTAACTATGAATAGTTAAATAAAAATACATGAAATCCCTGTTATACAGGTTTTGATTGAAGAAGTAAGCCGTTTTTTCAACTCATTTGTAGATACATTAGCTGTAACATGTCTTTAAAACAATATTTTGATTCTATTACTTCAAAAATAAAGATAACCATGTTTCACCATTAGTCCCTTGTCTTGCCCACGATTAATCCACACACAACAAAAAAACAACACAAAAAAAAACACCAACAACAACAACAAAACAGGATACGCTCCTGATGAAGCTAATATTTGTTAGAGATATCGTTAACAGTATTAACGGAAGAATTCTTTTTACACACCTTCTTCATCTTTATCATTGTTATAGTAGAAACGCCCCTGGGCGTTCTCCGCCTCTGTAGGGTTCCCGCGGTCCGAGGCCACTTTCTCCAGAAAATTCGAGAGATCTTTGCCCTCGGCGATGGTCTGTAGAGCTTGAAGGTCAGACGGCTGAAGGCCATCCCCATCGTCACGTGACTTATAGGACGGGTACGTGTCCCTGTCGTCGTCCCCGTCGGGCTGCGCATCCCGGAAGCGGTAACCGGGATCCTTCTCGGCGTCGTCGCTTTGCTCCAGGTAGCCGTAGGGTGGGTCGAAGTGAGGGTCACGCTTGAGCTGCCCCGTCGACTTGTCGAAGTACTTGTGGATCTGGACGATCTCGTCTCGCTTGTTGGAGTTGAAAAGGTCCAGGTCCCGGTCGGCCTGACCCTGGGACGTCAGGTCGTCGAGGCTAACCTTCCCGGACTCGAGCAGCTGGAGCAGCACCGTGGCGATCTCGCTGTTGACGTCGTCGGACCAGTCGGGGGAGGCGACCCCAAGCGCGTCCTCACAGAGGTGTCTGTTGAACGTCCGGCCGTGCCTGAACTCGAGGAGCGTGTTCTGTAGCGTGCACTGCGTGTAGGCGTCCTTCCAAGTGAAGCCGGCCCGGATCAGGCGTCTGATCTCTTCTTCCAAGCGTTCGATCTGCCGCGTCTCTAGCTTGAATCGATTCTCTCCGTTCAGTGCTCGGGTGAATACGTTTTGGCAGCTTCCAAAGAGTAAATCTGGCAACGAAAATTTGAAGAGAAATAAAGTAACAATTTAAGAGCCTTATTCACAAAAAAAAAAAAAAGGAAATTTTAAAAAATATTTAAATTATAATTTTTAAAAATATTACAATTATAATATTAAAAAATATAAAGAGTAAATCTGGAAAAGAAAATTTAAAAAAAAAAAAAGTAAAAATTTAAGAACCTTATTCAAAAAAAAAAAAAAAAGGTCATTTTAAAAAGTATTTCAATTATAATTTTTAAAAGTATTACAATTATAATATTAAAAAATATATTATTGAAACTGACAGTACCTTTTTTTTTAAATTTTAAGTATAATATAAGGGGCAAATTAAAAATAAATGTTTAATAAAATTAGGGAAATTTCATGACTCTTTTGTTGTTTTCAACAGTCAAAGGGAACTAACCATGACATTTATTATTAACAATTGTAATACACAAAGTAGTCAAGTTATCTTTCTTGTATAGCTAGTATTCTCTCCCATTCAACACAAGTTGTTGATCACAATGTTAATGGACACTTCGTTGGTATTTTTTTTTCTCTCCTGCTGAAACCCTATCCCATCGAAACCAATCACAGTGATGTTACCACCACATATATTTTAGAGTTCAAAGACTTTGAAATGTTAAATACACTGCAAGGCTTTCTTACGTTCTTTCGTACTTTCCATTCAGGGCTACATGCTGAATAAAAATTAAAATTTTAAATCAGTTAAATTTTTGCTTACATTTCTGATTTCCAAGTGGAAATTTGCATTAAACTGTTATAATCCTCTGTATAAAATATCAACCGTGATTGGGTGAAATGTATGTGATATTAAATTTAATTTTTAAATCACTCAGCATAACGTCACACAAAAATTTCAGTTCGGCTAAGGGAATACCAATTTGCAGTTAATTTGAAGGACGTGTTAAAAATAAGAAAACTACTT
Source organism: Lymnaea stagnalis (assembly GCA_964033795.1). Classification (NCBI taxonomy): domain Eukaryota; kingdom Metazoa; phylum Mollusca; class Gastropoda; family Lymnaeidae; genus Lymnaea; species Lymnaea stagnalis. The sequence goes on along the minus strand of CAXITT010000468.1, from coordinate 483,065 downwards.
ATTACATCTGTAAATGAACTGAAGAATCACCATTTTCTAAGTGTTTGGCTTAATTAAAAAAAAAAAAATTTAAAAAAATAAACTTTAATTGAAGATTAAGTTGTAGTTTCTTTCTTCCCCTTTCTCTTCAGCAACTGATTCAAAGGCTTATTTGCATAGTTTAGTTAATAGAGTTCAACTTATATTCAAAACTTTTTTTGGGTATCCCCCTTTTATGTTAAAAAAAAAAAAAAAAAAAAAAAGCAAACATACTTTGAAAGTTTCTGTTGTGAGGAAGTGGCAATAAGTTTGCGCCTCGACCTTCTAAGCTAACATGGCGCATGGCAAACCCGTTTCCAAATCAAGGTTCGCGTGTTCTCAGTTAAAGAATATCTTAAAATAGAACATGGCATCACGTTGATTGTTTCCATATTCAAACGAAGGACCGCCTACTTTTCCTCGAATTGTTTACCATGACCTGCGCCTGACTTCACTCTTGTAGGATAAGTCCTCCTCGAGCAATTATAGTTTTTTTCGTGTTGCCTCCCTTGTCACACATTCCCGTATGGTATCGACGGGAAAAAGCAAAGGAATCAAGCTAAAATAAATTTAATAAATAAGAGCCTTTTGGAGATTATTTTAAAATAATGCTCCGAAATATTGTTTCCCTTCCCGGGTTTCCGCGGTACAACACAATCTATATATATAATTTGCCAGCAAAGGTCAAACACGAGGGTTCAAACTCCACGCAGGCTATTTATAGATAAGCCAGCGTGTGGTTCAATAATGAATTCACTAGCGCGTAAAATATAACTCCCGATAACTACGCTAAATGATAAATATATATATATTTTTTTAATAACGTAATGGGAATCGTTTCGTCAATTATTTTGTCACGTGATGTGAGTAAAAACGAGTAAGATTTCCGGTATACTTTATACAACACACTAGTGCTTGACAACAGTAGCCCGATACACACTACAACTACACTACATTTCGTCCAATGAAAATTAACAATAAAATAAACAAAGGGGAATGACTCCTGCATTAATATTGAATAAAAACGCAAATGACGTCATGAGCACGCACGGAGCTCACCAACATCCTGCCGATAATAGTATTGATTGTTCCCATCAAATATCGCTCACAATTTTTTCTTGAAATAACTTTCTTCCTTTAATCCTAACTGACGTATATTTATTGTCACATTTATGGATTTCATTTAAAAAACGCATGCATTCCAGAATATTTCGAAAGGTAAAATTTTTAAGTAACATGAATTTGGGGAAGCACTGATAAAGTATCTTTTGTTGTGTGTAGCAGCCTAGTGATGGCTTACTCACATCACGTGACCAAACAAGGAAGTGACTAAGCGACTCCCATTGCGTTTGGTGCGTAATATTTTCTTTTTCGAAATGAAATCGTCTCAATTTAAGTATTGTGTAAAAAATTTTCGGTTTAAAATTGGTTGGGACATGAGAATATTAATATAGTTCATGGGCGTGAAATAAAAAGTGTGCAGTTACGTATCATGGGGGAAGGGGTGTAGCAAATTTTGGGATTCTTTTAAATATGCGTTATTTGAGCTTTGTCAAGTAACTTTACTAGATGGGAAGTTCACGCATTGCTGTCGCCAATGTTTGGCGGGATATATCTAGTCTAAAATAATTAACGTTTTGATAGTTTTAAATAATCTCTTACATATATTACGCTTCTGGTGTGACTCGTGGACTGCTTCCTAATCAGCGAATTTGGTATTGACATTATATCACAAATAATTCTAAATGTTTGAAAGAAATGTTCAATAATGAGTTCAACAGCGCTCAAAATATAATTCCCGATAACTACGCTCAATGATATAGTTGTTTTGTATATATATATATATATATATATATATATATATATATATATATAACGCATCTGTGTTTGGCGCGTTATATTTTCTTTTAGAAAAAAGAAATAGTCTCAATTTATGTATTGTGTAAAAAATATTAGGTTTAAAAGGGGTTGAGACATGAGAACATTAATATAGTTCATGAGTGTGAAATAAAAAGTGTGCAGTGACGTATCAGGGGAAAAGGGGTGTANACATCAGTAGATGGGAATCACATCAGTAGATGGGAATCACATCAGTAGATGGGAATCACATCAGTAGATGGGAATCACATCAGTAGATGGGAATCACATCAGTAGATGGGAATCACATCAGTAGATGGGAATCACATCAGTAGATGGGAATCACATCAGTAGATGGGAATCACATCAGTAGATGGGAATCACATCTGTAGATGGGAATCACATCAGTAGATGGGAAGTTAACGCACTGCTGTCGCCAATGTTTGGCGAGCTATAAACCAGTAATAACTATTTTCTTAATTCTTACAGAAGTGAACTTGACACGAAGAGCAAGTGAATCTTTTAAACGAATGGCCGTTCGTTTATAAAACCTGAAATTGACAGTGATATTTAAGTTTCTGTCATGACGGATATAGTCCGACAGAAATTGTCACATTTGTAAATGTAATAGTTTAATAGTGTGTGTTTTATGAAATTGTAATTGTTAGTTGATTTTTTAAACAAATGCTCAGTTCGAAAGAAGTGTAACGTACTGAATTGGGGGTGGGTTTCTGAGATGAGTGGCAGATTGCGATAGATTGTGACAGATCGTGATGGAGGTATCAAATTGTCAAAAACTAGCGTGACATACTTTATGGGTGGCCACCAAGTGATGTAAACTAAAATAGTTTTCACTGATTAAGCTAAAATATCAATAAAGCAGAAATACACACATCTAAATATATTGTTTAGTTTAATATCACCCAAGTATTAAAACTATATTTTGTGCATTATTTAATAGTGTCCAAAAAGTGTACATAAATTTGACGAAATTGAAAAAGTTAAATCTAGATTTACAGGTGTTGAATATAGGCCTACAGTGAAAAGAAAGAGGCTGAGAAAAAGATACGCCTATGATCAATCTGAACCTGAAGCAGATGACCAGCTTTCTCCGAGAGACCGGTTTGGAGTGAGTTCCTTCATAAATTTCATAGACATCCTTGAGGCAAATTTAACGAAAAGAGTAACATTCTACAATTTATTTTGCAAATAAATATTCAATTTTAGTTGATATAGAAGTTTTATATCGAAGGTACGTCAAGCAATCGTTAATTTTTAAAAAAAAACGAATAAAAAAAAAAAGAATCAATGCGAAGTTGAGATCAATCACACGAGTGAACTGTGGCACTTCCATGACTATGTAACTGTGGCACTCCCATGACTATGTAACTGTGGCACTCCCATGACTATGTAACTGTGGCACTTCAATGACTATGTAACTGTGGCACTCCCATGGCTACATAACTGTGGCACTTCCATGACTATGTAACTGTGGCACTTCCATGACTATGTAACTGTGGCACTTCCATGACTATGTAACTGTGGCACTTCCATGACTATGTAACTGTGGAACTCCCATGACTATGTGACTGAGGCACTTCCATGACTATGTAACTCAGAAACTTTCATGACAATGTAACTGAAAATCTTCCTCGACTATGTAACTGGGGCACTTCGATGACTATATAACTGAGGCACTTCCATGGCTATGCAACTGAGGCACTTCCATCATTATGCTACCGAGGCACTTCCACGACAATGTAACTGAGGCACTTCCATGACTTTGTAAAGCAGAATTATCCGGACAAAAATAACATCCAAAGTAAATCTAATGTAACAGAATTATACGTCGTATGTGGTGCTGGATCGGTACGAGATGAATTGTGTGAAAATTCCCCAATGAAATCATGGTGACAGTGTAATGTCGACATGGAGTGTGTTAGATTATGGGCGCCACCGGACCGTTCCTTAGCTCTACCCTCTCTCTCCACTCCAAAAAAATAAAATAAAAACAACAACAACAAAACAAACAACAAACAAATAACAAACAAACAACAAACAAACAACAAACAAACAACAAACAAACAACAAACAAACAACAAACAAACAACAAACAAACAACAAACAAACAACAAACAAACAACAAACAAACAACAAACAAACAACAAACAAACAACAAACTTTGTTGTTTGTTTGTTGTTTGTTTGTTGTTTGTTTGTTGTTTGTTACAACAAACAAACAACAAACAAACAACAAACAAACAACAAACAAACAACAAACAAACAACAAACAAACAACAAACAAACAAACTATATTTCTAAAGCAAAATTTATAGTGGACGTTTACGATAAAAAAAAAATTAATTATTATTTTTTTTACACAAGTACTTTGTCACCTCTGACATTTTCACAAAAGCCTTAAAAAAAATTGTCTTTTTTTTTTTTTTAAATATAAATCCTCAAGAAGAAACAAATTTTAGAGTACAAAGTCTTGCTTGGCTTGACCCATATTAAGGTGCATTCTGCGTGAGGGGTGACTTAGTGCTGAGACGGTCATGTAATAGAGTTTCGTAGAGTGCAGTCGTCTTTGGGAGGCCGCTGGTATCAGTTCCCAGACAATAAAATGAGACTTTTAAAAAATCACTGACAAATACCCCATGACTTGCTGGGTGTGACTTAACGATTCGACTCACGAAAAGGTCATAAATGATTTCAAACATTGGAAGAAAGCAGGAGATGAAATCTAAGCGTGATTGTTAAGATGTGTTTCCTTGGATGTGTGGAGTAGATATAGGAGATTGGCTTTAAAAAAAGGGAGGGAGGGGGGTAATCTTGTTAGCATCAGTTTCATTATTTTAATCTGCCCGCCATATTGTTTTGTCAAACTGTAAGCCATATTGCTTTGTCAAACTGTAAGCCGTATTGTCTTGTCAACCTGCTAGCCATATTGTTTTGTCAACCTAGCAGCCATATTGTTTTTTAAAACTGTAGGCCATATTTTTTTTCAAACTGTAAGCCATACTGTCATGTCAAACTGTAAGCCATACTGTCATGTCAAACTGTAAGCCATATTATTTTGTCAACCTCCCAGCCATATTGTTTTGTCAACCTGCCAGCCATATTGTTTTGTCAACCTGCCAGCCATATGGTCTTGTCAAATTGTAAGCCATATTGTTTTGTCAAACTGTAAGCCATATTAATATTGTTTTGTCAAACCGTAAGCCATATTGTTTTGTCAAACTGTAAGTCATATTGCTTTGTCAACCTGCCAGCAATATTATTTAGTCAAACAAATTGTTTGGTCAAATTCTCAGCCACATTGTTTTGTCAACCTGCCAGCCATATTTTGTTGTCAACCTGCCAGCCATATTGTTTTGTCAACCTGCCAGCCATATTGTTTTGCCGCCCTGGCAGTTATTTGTGGATGCTAACCGTACAAGCGTGCAAGCCGTGTAAAGGAAATAGTAGAGCAAGGTAATGTGGGAGCTTGAAATAGAAAGACAAGAGAATTCAATCTTATTTTTCACATTAATGGTACATAAATTCTTCCAGCTCCTGTAATCTTGGTTTTGGGAAGAAAAAAAAAACAACTTCCGGCCATAACATTAATGGCGAACACTTAAATCTTTGAGCCACTTCCTATCTCTTGTTGTTTCTTCATTTATCCTGTGTGCTGAGGAAGGGTCTTTGCCGAAACGTTCTTCACTTATTGTCATGGCTTTCAAGCTCTCACACGCCTTTTTTCTACAATTTCCAATTAATTAAAGCTTGGGTCCGGTTCTCATCAGACTTGTTCTTCTTGGGATCGAGGGCCCTTAACCAGTGGCGTAGGAAGAGGAGGCGGAGGGGGAAGTCCGCCCAGGGCCGCACTTTTTCTATTTTAAAGAGGGGCGGCCTTTTTCGGCTAACTGCATAAATCTTGGTGGGCCCCGTGCAGCACTAAACTTAGCTACGCCACTGGCACTAAACCTAGCTACGCCACGGGCACTAAACCTAGCTACGCCACGGGCACTAAACCTAGCTACGCCACGGGCACTAAACCTAGCTACGCCACGGGCACTAAATCTAGCTACGCCACTGCTCTTAAACAAACCATATGTGAAATAATATATTGCGGTTCCCTATAAACGTGGTCTACAAATTAAATAAATTTGGGAACAACTCTAAAATATTCTGGCAATCCCATCACCAGAGGCCCTGGGCAAGAGTGGGAGCCTGTGGCTTTAATGCCTCGTGCGGCCTCATGACTTTCAAGTGCGGCCTTTTGAAAGAATGCAACGTTTACAAAACAAATCCTTTTCACTTATTTTTGATAGGCGTTCCATTGACTAGGCATAGGAATTTGAAAGGCGTTCCACTGACTAGGCAAAGGAATTTGATAGGCGTTCCACTGACTAGGCATAGAAATTTGATAGGCGTTCCACTGACTAGGCATAGAAATTTGATAGGCGTTCCACTGACTAGGCATAGAAATTTGATAGGCGTTCCACTGACTAGGCATAGAAATTTGATAGGCGTTCCACTGACTAGGCATAGAAATTTGATAGGCGTTCCACTGACTAGGCATAGAAATTTGATAGGCGTTCCACTGACTAGGCATAGAAATTTGATAGGCGTTCCACTGACTAGGCATAGAAATTTGATAGGCGTTCCACTGACTAGGCATAGAAATTTGATAGGCGTTCCACTGACTAGGCATAGAAATTTGATAGGCGTTCCACTGACTAGGCATAGAAATTTGATAGGCGTTCCACTGACTAGGCATAGAAATTTGATAGGCGTTCCACTGACTAGGCATAGAAATTTGATAGGCGTTCCACTGACTAGGCATAGAAATTTGATAGGCGTTCCACTGACTAGGCATAGAAATTTGATAGGCGTTCCACTGACTAGGCATAGAAATTTGATAGGCGTTCCACTGACTAGGCATAGAAATTTGATAGGCGTTCCACTGACTAGGCATAGAAATTTGATAGGCGTTCCACTGACTAGGCATAGAAATTTGATAGGCGTTCCACTGACTAGGCATAGAAATTTGATAGGCGTTCCACTGACTAGGCATAGAAATTTGATAGGCGTTCCACTGACTAGGCATAGAAATTTGATAGGCGTTCCACTGACTAGGCATAGAAATTTGATAGGCGTTCCACTGACTAGGCATAGAAATTTGATAGGCGTTCCACTGACTAGGCATAGAAATTTGATAGGCGTTCCACTGACTAGGCAAAGGAATTTGATAGGCGTTCCACTGACTAGGCATAGAAATTTGATAGGCGTTCCATTGACTAGGCAAAGGAATTTGATAGGCGTTCCACTGACTAGGCATAGAAATTTGATAGGCGTTCCACTGACTAGGCATAGAAATTTGATAGGCGTTCCACTGACTAGGCATAGAAATTTGATAGGCGTTTCACCGACTAGGAATAGAAATTTGATAGGCGTTCCACTGACTAGGCATAGAAATTTGATAGGCGTTCCACTGACTAGGCAAAGGAATTTGATAGGCGTTACACTGACTACGCAAAGGAATTTGATAGGCGTTACACTGACTAGGCAAAGGAATTTGATAGGCGTTACACTGACTAGGCAAAGGAATTTGATAGGCGTTCCACTGACTAGGCAAAGGAATTTGATAGGCGTTCCACTGACTAGGCAAAGGAATTTGATAGGCGTTCCACTGACTAGGCAAAGGAATTTGATAGGCGTTCCACTGACTAGGCAAAGGAATTTGATAGGCGTTCCACTGACTAGGCAAAGGAATTTGATAGGCGTTCCACTGACTAGGCAAAGGAATTTGATAGGCGTTCCACTGACTAGGCAAAGGAATTTGATAGGCGTTCCACTGACTAGGCAAAGGAATTTGATAGGCGTTCCACTGACTAGGCAAAGGAATTTGATAGGCGTTCCACTGACTAGGCAAAGGAATTTGATAGGCGTTCCACTGACTAGGCAAAGGAATTTGATAGGCGTTCCACTGACTAGGCAAAGGAATTTGATAGGCGTTCCACTGACTAGGCAAAGGAATTTGATAGGCGTTCCACTGACTAGGCAAAGGAATTTGATAGGCGTTCCACTGACTAGGCAAAGGAATTTGATAGGCGTTCCACTGACTAGGCAAAGGAATTTGATAGGCGTTCCACTGACTAGGCAAAGGAATTTGATAGGCGTTCCACTGACTAGGCAAAGGAATTTGATAGGCGTTCCACTGACTAGGCAAAGGAATTTGATAGGCGTTCCACTGACTAGGCAAAGGAATTTGATAGGCGTTCCACTGACTAGGCAAAGGAATTTGATAGGCGTTCCACTGACTAGGCAAAGGAATTTGATAGATTTAATTTCGATAACTTTTCAGCATCTCTCAAAAATAAATTACAAATTTACAAATTGTTTTCCTTTCATTATTTTCATACATTTACAAACTAAAGTACACACATGTTTATGTGTGTGTGTCATTGAAGTTTCCCCCCCCCCCCGATTAGATATAAATCAATGCGGAATTCTCGCACGAAGAGGATTCTCACCTTTAGACTCTAGGACCCAGGCACATCCCAGTAATGAACAACAGTCTTTAGTCACTTTTAGTTACGTTTGGGGGGGGGAAGGAGTAAGGTTACGCTCAGGATTATAGCAACAGATCTGATTACCCCGGAAGTTAAAATATTAGTTTAACTTTTTTTTCAAAATCAACACACTATATACATAAATCATTGAATATTCCGGGCATGTGAATGACAGCAAAAAGTGTGTATGGGCATGGGCGCCCGCAGAAAACTTTCTAGAGGGGGGGGGGCAAAAAAAATCGATTAACTTTCTAGGGGGGGGGCAAAAAAATTTTAGTAATGTTTTAATGTCGTTTTAATTTACTGTAGCGTATTTGTATGGTGAACGAACGGACAGGACATCAGCTTAGTTACTTTCTCTTTATTTTCTCTTTACTTTAATAAATCTTTTGTCTATTTTTGTCTAAAAATTTTTTATCCAATCAATCAAGGGGGGGGGGCAAGTGCCCCCTTTCCGCCCCCCCCTTGCGGGCGCCCACGTATATGGGGGAGGTGCATGGAAAAGATTACAAGATAGAATATCTCATAGCAATCCACAAACCGTAAAGCCAACTTTTCCCACCCTGCCGATAACTTTACTCCGAAGCCTGGCTGAACGACCCGAAGCTGTCTGAAGGCTACGTGAAGCCTCTTTGAAGCATAACCGAACTACCTGGAGCCTAGATCAAGCTTCTCTGGAGCCTCTCTTCAGCCTCCCTACCTTACCTAATAACGACGACTTCATCATTTCTCCGGCAAGATCGTTAAGACAAAAAAAAAAACAAAAAAAACACAAAAACACACACAGACACCTTATAGCCCACATTATAATTTTATGTCAGTTATTCAATTGGTTAAAACCTTTTTTATAAAAATAAAAAACTTCACGTGCCAAGCACGCGCCCACGTTGTCGGTGATTTCAAAAGGAACGCGCGTCTTTCATCTGCTCCCCCCCCACACCCCTCCCCCATTCCCCACCGTGGCCTAATTCAACGCTAACCACTAGAAAAGAAATCGTTACCAAAAAAAAAAATGGTGAGCACTTATTTTCGGAATCCGCTGAAGGCCCGAGTGTTGGAATCCTGAGTAACGCGACGCTGACCTTTGGCTAAATCGGGAAAAACAAGATGCTGAATAGGGGGGGGGGGAACAAGCGAAGGCGGGACGAGGGCGCGATGCAAACTTCAGATATCGATTTTTTTTAATTTATTTATTTTTGTCGACGTTGGTCGAGGCAAACAGTTCTAGGTAGAGTTAGATATATTTAGGTCGGGTATCACCGCACTGTTATATCTTGGTCTGTCTTACCACACTATGATTTATACGCCTTACCGTAATATGAAATCTTAGTGTGCCTTTCAGTAATATGGTATCCTAGTATTGTTATATTATAGCTTAAGACTTGACGCTATTTCACTTCAACGTGGAGCTATTTTAAGCAACCACCACCATTTACCCTCCCACTGTTTTGCTTTTCCTTGACGTCGCCGAGTAAATGTGCCGTGCCACTCCTCACCCGCCCCTAGCCTTGATTGGGAAAAGGTTGTTGACGTTCAAATGCGTTCTATTTAATCTAAAGAATGCTATCGGGCGACGCTATTTCTAGAATTTCTTCACTAGATAGCTCTGATTAAATCCCTATACATAGGCTGGTAGGTTTCCTAGCCCTAGCCGTGGAGAGACGTTTGCTACATTTTTATAACATTTACGAGACATCATATAAGTGCAGTGTAGTACTTTTGATGTGTGGGTGTAAGTTAATATTTGTATTTTACGAGAAGTGTACCTCTTCACGTGTTGTGCTGTAAGTTGATATAGTTCTTTTTTTTTTTTTATTTGTTTCTAATAGTATAATTAAATTGAATATTGTTGGTATCAATAACTTTGGTGTCCTTTTCTTTGCATACTGTTTTCTTTTTCCCTCAGTCCTTTGTTCATTCTACGACCCGAATCTTAAAACAGATGAAATGTTCAATGACAAAACGTAACGTAACAGTGTGTCTTTCCAGATAGAATGGTATTTTAGAATGTCTTCTGACGGACAGAGCCGAGTCTAGGGTCAGCCCTACTCATCAAATAACACTGCCCGCCGCAGAACTGCTTAAAGGAGTCAGACATTCAAGTCTAGCTCACCGGGAGTCATCATTAATCTCAGATACTTTCGGAAAACTTACACGACTAAATTAAACGACGACTTGTATCAATTTAAACGTCTAAGCATCCAATCGCAATGGATAAGACAAAATATTGGGCGAAAAAATACCTGGTTCGGATACCACGTCATTTCAGAGAGTATTTGAAATGATTAATGTATACACACACACACATATATATGTATATATATATATATATATATATATATATATATATATATACAGTGGAACCTCTCATAACGAGCACTTCTCATAACGAGTAATTCGCATAACGAGCGACAAAAGATGTGAGGAAGTTGCTCCCTTATAAAATATAGAGAGAAAAAATACCTGGTGCATATAAACCGTCATTACAGAGAGTATTTGAAATGATTAATATATACACACACACACATATATATATATATATATATATATATATATATATATATATATATATATATACAGTGGAACCTCTCATAACGAGCACTTCTCATAACGAGTAATTCGCATAACGAGCGACAAAAGATGTGAGGAAGTTGCTCCCTTAACGAGCGACATTTCGCATATCCCATAACGAGTTACGCAGAAAGGGGAAGTCCCTTTTTCCCTCACTTCTGCTAGCAAAAAACGTTGGCCAGAGTGTTGTTGAATGTGATTTTGAAACAGTACCTGTGGAGGCTACAATTAACGAGATTGTGTCATTGACCAATATCATTGGACTCGAGGTGGACAGCAACGATATTGAAGAGCTTGTGAAAGAGCACAGTCAAGAGTTGACCACCGAAGAGCTTATGGAGTTGCATTGTGTTTCACAGCAATAAATTATGGAGGAGAGCTCATTAATGGAGGAGGAAGAAGCAGAGCAACAATCTTCAAGCGCAATAAGAGAAATGCTGAAAGCATAGGAAACTGTTGCATCGTACGTTGAGAAGCATCACCCTAATAAGGAGGTGGCTATTCGTGCTACAAATTTATTCCATGATAATGCTGTGACACATTTTCGTCAAATTTTGAAGCGTCGGCAAAAACAAATGTCTTTAGACAGTTTTCTAGTTAAAAACGATTAATTATTTGTCATAAATTCGTATTCTTATTTACGTTTTTTTTTCAAATCTAAATTGTATTCCAAGTTGTTACACTCCTTAACAATTTGTAAGTAATTTTATTTGAATAAATGTTAATACAATTTTTTTTTAAATTGGTATTTTTTCAACATGGAACGCATAATCAAATTTGTATGGGAAAAATTGTTTCGTTTAACGAGTGTTTCGCTTAACGAATAAGAGTCTGGCACGAAATATGCTCGTTATGAGAGGTTCACTGTATACATATATATATATGTATATATGTATATATATATATATATATATATATATTTAAATTATGAGGGAGGAAACATTGTGTTAAAATGCTTGCGCTATGATGAATGAACTGTGCCACCAGTTGACAGTAAATTCCTTTCACCGGATCTGTTTAGTTGTCAAACTACATTGTCGTAAAGATATTCCCCCCCCCCTCCTTCCCTGCACCACCCAACCCACCCACACACACACACACACGCACGTCCACACAAACCAAATCAAATTTATGCTAGCGGAGTTAAATATTACGAAGACGACTAAGTCTGGATGTGAATGCGAGAGAGAGAGTGTGTGTGTGTATGTGTGTGTGTGTAAAAGAGGTGGGTGGGGGGGGGGCGTTGGCCGACTGATTGTGAACGAGGGACTGGGCGCACACACTTCAAATACTATCGATGGCGCTTAAGATAAATTCGATTTCCAGGCGATTGCGTACACACCAATTGCCCGGGTGAGGTGGGTGAGGTGGAGGATCGTTGTGTGTGTGTGTGTGTGTGCTTTAAAAGGATTCAAGTAGTGAGATAATACCTCCACGAGAGGTTCTCGTCAGTGCACAAACACCCTACACCCAAGGTGTTCGGCTAATTTCTAATCACAGGTAATTACGCTATAGATACCAAAGTAAAAAGGTGTAACAGTAACAATATTTGGCACAGGAAATAAAACGGGGATTTAGAATTAAAAATATTTTTTTTTTATTAAAAAAAAAAAAAAAATAAAAAAAATGGATAATTTCTAATAACAGGTAAATACGCTATAGATAACAAAGTAAAAAGGTGTAACAGTAACAATATTTGGCACAGGAAATAAAACGGGGATTTAGAATTAAAAATATTTTTTTTTTATTAAAAAAAAAAAAAGATTAAAAAAATCCATCTTACACTTCGTATTTTATTGTTTTAAAAAACGGTTGTGCTGTAATCAGAGGCCATTTTGTTCAACTAAATGTTTCGGTTGATAAGCAAACAAATTTATCCATATGTGAAATGGACTTGAACAGGATATGCACTAAAGTCAAACCACCCCCACCCCCTTCCCCCCACCCCCACACACACTTTTCAAAATAAAATAACAAATAACAAATACATTTTGAAATTATTAAACATATTTATGTATAAAGTCCCCTTGACAGTTAAGGAAAAAAGATACAGGAACCACTATGGGGATATCTTTTACTTTGAGGACAATGATGAACGGCCTCGATGGATTCCAAAGGTACGCGTACCTAAACCATTTTTCTCTATCTTACAATGGCATCACGCCCCACGTCTTAACAACCGCGGACCAATAATGTGATGTCAGACGGATGATAATGTTCAGATAAGGGGTCATCCATAAAAGACGTCCACACAAAAGGGGGGAAGGGGGGGGTTCAGCAAAAAGTGGACAAACGTGGACAAAAGGGGGGGGGGGTTAGGACAAAGTGGATGTCCACATTGTAGTTTTTTTTTTGAGTGCAGCAGTTTTGCATAAATTTACTGCAAATTTACTGCCCGATCACAGCAACAGTAGCATGCCTTTTGATCTCTATTGTCCATCGGTGGCTGGGAGAATTTCCAAGAGAATATGTTTCTGCGGTAAATATTTCCCATCACAGGCGGCAATGAAAACAATAAGGTCGTCCATTGCAATATTCCTGCTAGTGAACATAATATGACAGACGAATCAGACGAAGAGACAGCCACTCAAATTGAATTAGCAATTGAAGACTCAAGAACAGATGTTGTCATTATACGAAACATGTTTGAATGGCTGCAGTCCAAATTTTCCGTTGATTGAAGAATGGTGGATTATTTGTTTATTACATTTTTTTATACAGTGATTCAATAAAATGTTTTTGAACAGTTATTATTTCATTTAGAATTTTGTCTGCAAATAATTGGAATTTCTAAAAAAAAGGTCTTTGTAAACACATACTCTTTATATTGTTGTACATTTTCCCAAAATATTCTTTAATTTAAGTTCGGTAAATTTTATGTTTTGGACGTCTACAAATGGGAGAGGGGGGGGGTTCAAGGAAAAAGTGGACAAAAAAGGACAAAGGGGGAGGGGAAGTAAAAATAACAAAAAAATGGTTTTGGACGTCTACAAATGGGAGAGGGGGGGGGGGGTCAAGTCAAAAGTGGACAAAAGGGGACAAAGGGGGAGGGGAAGTAAAAATAGCAAAAAAATGGTGGCCGTCTTTTATGGATGGCCCCTAAGAAGTCAATATACAGAAAACATAAACTAGCAATTACTCGTCAAAAATCACTTGTTTCGTGCGCAGTTGGGGTAAGTTGTTTAAAAAAAAAATTAAAGTGTGTCAAGAGTAAAAGCATTAGCGTGCTTAAAGGAGCCTTTAAGGGAAGGCAATGGCATATTTTGAAACTGCAATGTTGTTATAAAGATTTTATTGCTCGCTAAAAAGAAGAAGAAAAAAAACACTCGCCAAGGAAGTACAAGGAGTTGATGGAGTCCACGTGACACCAAGCGACACCAAGTGACGTGTGCAACAGTTAACACTGGTTGTCTGATGCTGGAGAGAGAAGAGATGGAGAGAGAAAAGGGAGGAGGAGAGGGAGTTCAGGGAGGAAGAGAGAAGGAAGAGAGAAGGGAGTGTGAGAAAAGGGAGGTAGGGAATGGAGGAAGGGAAAGAGAAAGGAAGGAGAGAGAAAGGTAGGAGAGAGAAGGGAGGAAGAGAAGGCATGAGGGAGGGAGAAGGGAGGGAGACAAAGGGCATGGAAGAATAGAGAGAGAAGGTAGTAAGATAAAGAATGGAGAAAGAGAAGTGAGGAAGGGAGAAGAGAGCGAGAGACAAGGGAAGGAGACAGAAGCGAGGTAGGGAAAGAGAAGGGAGTGAGAGCGAGAGAATGGAGGGAATGAGAAGGGAGGGAGAAGAGAGAAAGATATCTGTTAACTTTCAATTAGGAAACCAAATGATGGGTTCTGTCCCCCTGATCTCTATCCCCGGTGACGCAGCTCCTGTAGCGTGCCAGCGACACGACGCAGACAAAGGAGCTGTCGTACCCGATCTCTCATTCGTGAACGAACTCCATCTTCGGTTCAAGCGATTGATAGGGTACAAAATAATTGCACGAGGCTACCTCCCCTGACATTCAGCAAGCGGCACATGCAACCTAAACTGAAAGACCTTGCCATTGAACAGCTTTTAAGAAAATTACTTTTTAAATTAATTTTGTTGTTCCTTTTGGTATTTTATATAAACTTAAGAATTACATCGAAATCTGAAGTGCAGCGAATGAATCACTATGATGAGCTGAGTGTAACGAATGAGTCTATTTGATTGGCTGAGAAGCAACCAAAAAAAAAAAAACATTTCTGAAACAGACATAGAAGGTCACGTGTTCTATTTCAAACAACGGTCATATTATTGGGTCGAAACCCTTTGTATTTTGTACCCACCGCCACCAGTCCTTGTCTTTTCGATTTTCGTAACCAGACAACTGACTTGCTTAGCTGCCAGTAAGATTTGTTTCCTCCGGATACTCACTGCACGGCATGCTTTTTAAAATTTGTTTTTCCAATCTAAAATAGCTTAGTCTTTGTATAAGGGGCCATTCGCAAATCACGCAACGCAAAAAAAAAAAAAAAAAAAAAAAAAGACCTTTTAAGAACCCTCCTCCCTTCTGTCTCAAAGTGTCACAACTTCTTTACCCCCCTACCCCCCACCCCCCCCCACATCGTGTCACGTCACTCCTTAAAAAATCAAAACATACATACCATTTACGTAGCTAAACTAAGATTTTATTTTATTCTTTAAAATTTTCCCACAATGGATTAAGTAGTATTATTAGAAAAATGTGACGCGAAACAACGAAGTCATTCACAAGCCGAATGTAAAGTGACCACCACAGTTTTTGCGTCATTTCTCGATAAGCCCAGAAGGTGTGCGCCACTGAGTTTCATGGTAACTACAATACCCGAGGCAATATCGACCTCAATTTAATGTTTTTAAAATTAATTGGATTAAAAAATTTGAAAATTATAGCATTTTAGATTTTTTTTTTAAAAATCGTGACATCACAAATTTGTTACCCCTCCTCCCCCTGTCACAAAGTGTCACAAAATCACGACCCCCCCCCCAACCCCCTAAGCGTGACTTATATATATATATATATTGCTCCTCAATATAACCTCAATATTATATTGACGAGCAATTTTCTTTAAACGAATTTATACCAGTACATTGCAATTATTTTAGATTTTTTTTTTAAAAATCGTGACATCACAAATTTGTTACCCCTCCTCCCCCTCTCACAAAGTGTCACAAAAACACAACCCCCCCCCAACCCCCTAAGCGTGACTTATATATATATATATATATTGCTCCTCAATATAACCTCAATATTATATTGACGAGCAATTTTCTTTAAACGAATTTATACCAGTACATTGCAATAAGCTAATTGAAAGATGTCTGAGGTGGTGCAAACGATAAATTTGAGTTTATCTCGATTAGGATGTCGATTCGTGTCAGAAAGTCGTTAGTTGTAAAGACCAGCT
The DNA here is from genome assembly GCA_964033795.1 of Lymnaea stagnalis. Lineage (NCBI taxonomy): Eukaryota > Metazoa > Mollusca > Gastropoda > Lymnaeidae > Lymnaea > Lymnaea stagnalis. The sequence goes on along the minus strand of CAXITT010000468.1, from coordinate 466,655 downwards.
GTCAGGAGCCCGGCGTCGATAGAGATCTATTTCAAGACGTCATACACCATGGACAACATTCTCCAGGTAATAGTGCCGGAGGTTCTCAAAATAAAACCCTCGCAACTACAATTTACACAAGTGAATTATTTTAAAAAAATAAATTAAAAATATACTATAACGGAGACCATCTTTCATACAGTTCATAAAAAGTACGTAAGTTAACATATCGGCCCAGACCTTCAATGCATAAAGTCTTACAGTTTCATGTTTTTTAAAACGTTGAAATATTGTTATAATGAACCTGAGACTATGATTTATGTTAAGAAAAATATGCGTTGAAAGCCATTGTACAGCGTACGCAAAGATGGATTTCGTTGGGAAGAATAGTCTGCAATGTCGTATTCAGCCGTGAGAACAGCTGCCACAACCTGGGTTCCCAGCAGAGTTCATTCAACGGCCTCGTTCTGGGAGAACTCAAAGGCTTGCTTAATGACGTCACGCGTGGGGGAGATTTAACGACTGATCGATAAAACTAACCAGCAGAAGATTGTTTTGTGATAGATGCAACCCCTAACTGTTGTATCTGACAAGCTACAACTTACAGAAGACCGTCTTGTAATAAACTAACTACTAATATTACTTACTACAAATATCGATTCAACATAAACACTTTAATTTTCGGCACGTGTGGGTGCATTATAATTTGAGAACTACGCCCATTAAGATTAATTAAATTACCACGTACATCGTTTTTCTTTTCTTGATGTTATAATTTATTATAGTTTGTCATGACATGCGGGACACACAGAGAGTTGACATGCTATCAAAATGGCCCACGGAGCCATTTGGGTTGGCCATCCCTGCCTGACATCGTCTTACACTCTCATCTCTCATTCACTACTACAATACCCTTTGCATCCTAATGTACAAGCATTTACATACACTACCTCTTAACATTTTCATACACCACCAATTACAATTTTCATACGCTACCCTTACATCCCCACAGACTATCTGTTACATCCTTATACGCTATCTCTTACATTGTCATGCAACACCTCTTACACTCTTCATACGCCATCTCTTACATCCCACATACACTGGCTCCTACATTGTCATAACCTCCTCTTGACAATCTTCGTGCACCACCTCATACACTCTCCTACACTACCTCATGCATCATAAAATCTTCATACACCACCTCATACACTCTCCTACACTACCTCATACATCATAAAATCTTCATACACCACCTCATACACTCTCCTACATTACCTCATACATCATACAATCTTCATACACCAGTGCAAAACATATAGAGACAGATGCCATGAGCACAAACTATATGTAGAGAAGAGTCCAGCAGTATGTGTTACGTAAGAATATTTCGAGAGTACATTATCAGGTTATTTCTATATCATGTTTATATGTTTAATGAACCGTGTCATGTCACTGATTTCATAGGAGACGATTTTGGGGGTGGGGGCAGCTTTGGAGACGATGCGAAAAAGTGAGGGGGTGGAGATAATGTTGAGTTAGGGGGGGGGAGGTTGAAGTGATTCGCCCAGAAAACACGTAGATCAATTATTGATTCCTCGTTAAACTATTCCACCCACGTGTGGATATCGATAACAAAACCAGCCGTATCCATAGCGCTCATTTTCTCCGGCCTGTGTTAGGTGAGTGAGTGGGTGAGTGGGTGGGTGGGTGAGTGTGTGTGTGTGGAGAGAGAGAGAGAGAGAGAGAGGGAGAGGGAGAGTCGTAGGTTTAACAGTGCTCTCAAGCGTCATAAGTAGTGAGACTAACCGTAACTAGTATTATTGAACGCAGGTCAAAACTCAAAAGTAGTTAGTGCAGTAGCACACACAGGATCCCAACGTCGGGCGTGTCCATCCAAATGAGAAGGCGTGTCAATATCGTACTATTCTATAGTATCGCTTAATGTTGCAACAATCCAGCCATCTCATTGTAAATCTCCCATTTTTAAACAGGACTATTGCTCTTTTCCGAGATATCCGAATGCAAACATTTTGGTCAGGGCTGTCACGACGTAATGGCCAAGATCTGGTGTTAACAGCAGACACAAGAACAAAGTACAGGAGCTCCTCATTCCTGACGAAGACAATAGGGGACTGGATCAAGCTTCCAAAAGCAACAGTTGAGGCGTCTACACTCGACACATTTGTGTCTATTGCCTCCTGTATTCCAACCCCCAGTTCATAACACCACTGCTGAGTCGCCCTTGCAACCAGTGAAGTATCCCATTGAAACCCATGGACAGTAACATCGCAAACCCCTCTGAAACATAGGAGCCAGAATGATCAATTCATTGATCGTGGGCCCTCAAAATAAAGAAGAAGAAGAAGAAGAAGTGTTAACATGTGAGTTAATTTCTTTATAAATAGACGTAGCTGATTTAAATGAAAAAGCATTATGTAAATGTTTTTTAATGTCATGTGTCTTTTTTATTTTTGCTAATTTTTATGTGAAGCGCGGTGAGCCTAGCCCTAAGATGGGTGTTACGCACTGCCTTCTATTGTGAGAAATTAATCTCTTAGCTTAAGTTATTGGCTCGTTGTAAACAGTGCCTAAAAAGGGACGATACCATAGTGAAATACAATAACAAAATACGACACCTAAAACAGTTGCCAAGTACAATTAATAAGATTTAATTTAGTAATAATACAATTACAGAACAAAAGAAATATAATTACAAATCATCAACTTACAGAGTATGGGGAAAATCTTGTACCGGTACATATTAGTACAATGTGCCAATTAATAATGATGAATGATGAATGCGAATAAACACATATTAGTACAAAAAGAATAAACACGCCTCGTGAAGTTAAAAATATCGAGCAATCTCCGTCCCTCTCTGTGTCTGTCAGTCCCTTATATATTTGGGTCTACCGACGCGTCTAGAAACGCCCTTACTTTTCTAATACAATCGAGAACGCTCCATAAGATACTAGTAGGCATATTAACCATGTTTAATTGGAAATCGGTAGTAAACACGATACATCAAACGAATAGGCCACGCCCATCTATGAACGTAGCGTGTGCTAGGGGGTCAAGCAAGTTCACGCACGGGGAAAAAGTGTCATACATAACATTGGGGTACCGCGCTATATAAGACCTCTTTAATAAATATAATAACAACATTGAAACACCCCCCTCCCCTCCCCCCCCCCCAAAAAAAATTTTACTTTATGACCCCCATTTCTTTTGAATCCGGTAATTTTAGTACATGCACATCCCATACCACCTTCATGATGATGCATGGCTATATCTTAATCCAATAACTTTGTAAGATTTATTTCATTTTCTTTTACATACATCTTAACGAGACAAACTTCTGCAAAAGATTAAACCTATTCATTTGGTTTAAATTTTGAAAACCATCTTGTTGCACATACAAGTACCAGCTCAATCTCGTGTAGCGGTCTTTAAAACCTGGGTATTTTTTTTTAAAACACTTTATTCTTATACCAGTGGCTGTAAAAATGTGCTCTACCAACGGTACCCCTCAAGGCTCCGCAAAAATTCCTGATGATACTTGCATTTTCGTTTGTAATTTTTTAATGTGCATTTGAATATTATTTTAAATGGGTCCGGGGTCTTTCTAATTACTGGTAAAGGGGATCATGAAATTAAATAGTTTTAGAACCAGTGTTCAAGGGCCTCATGCAATTTTAACTCCAACATAACTATCCGTAAACTCAATAGCTATTTTCAAAACATGTTCCCGGTTGAAAATCTAAAAAACTGGATTTCTTCTTCCAGATGACAATAACGAAATTCAATCATGTGGTTTTCAAGACAGAATAACCGAGTCTGATGAATTTTTATTGTGCCCGGCCCTAAGACCAACCCCCCCCCCCCCCCCCCCCCCAATGCGAGTTGTTGGTGGATCGGGTTCGAGAGATCGATAAGGAGGCAATGTAAGGTTCGGGATGGCTTTGGGGGTTATTTAGACACAGCGAAACGGGGATGAAAGCATCATGTCCAAGGACAGATTGGCAAATAGTGTGACAATGATGGAATTAGGCGATGTTTGCAAGGACTTGACAATGGAGTCATAAAAAAACATGCTGGCTTAGGAAGTAAAAAGGTCATAAGGAATTATTTGCCAGTGCTTTACCATAGAGTCGTAAGGAAATATTGGCCTGGACTTAACAATATAGTTGTAAGGACTTATTGGCCTGGACTCAACAATAGAGTCAAAAGGACATGTTGGCTAGGACTTAACGATAGAGTCGTAAGGACATATAGACCTGAACTTAACAAACAATAGAATCATAAGGACTTATTGGCCAGGACTTTACAACAGAGTCATAATGACTTTAAAAATATAATGAAATACGTTTCTTTTTTTAACTGATTTTGGAAAGCGCAATGATTCCACATGATGGGACTACTTTATTATCATTTTAAAATTCTGTCTCCGCATCACTGTATTAACGCAATTAAAGAGATATTTGTTGAGAGTACAGTTTCAGAAAAATCTATATGAGTTGTTTTTTTTTTGTTTTTTTTTAAATAAAGGATTATGGCTCAGTTGAAGTAGCAAAGCAAATTAGCAGGGGTCGCGGGTTGAACGCCAAACGCTTCTCAAACAAAAAAAAAATGGCTCTCACATAAGGCTTAACATTAAAAAGTTGAAATTAAATACCATCTGGAAATCTTCTATTTGTTCGAGTTATTCATCACAAGTTCCTTAATTGTCCGATTATTTAAAAAACTATATTCTCGTAAAAATCCTTTATATAATGTAAGCTTGAGCAATGGAGGGGTGGGTCTGAAAATTTGTACAGAATGTGTTGTCATCGGCATCGAGTCTATGTGTCAAGTTTCAGCTTCATGGGCTGACGGCAAGTGGGTCAATAGGCCGTTGGAAGATTTTTTGCCACCAAGCCAAGAACGAAAGGGAAGTTAATATAACAGGTTTTTAAAAAAAGGGTCAATTTAATTTTTAAAAATTTAAAAAATTGGGCGACTTGCCATCAAGAGACGCACATCGCGGACAGGTCGATCTGTGACGTTGTTTGGTCAGGTGAGAGACACGTACGTCAGGTGCCGTAACGTCACACATTTCCCCAGGTCACCAGGTAGCAGCAAGAGACCATGATAAAACAAAATCAAACTGGGTGTACCACTGATTCCAGCTAGGCCGCAGACTCCCGGCGTAGCTAGAGTTAGTGGTGCAAATTCTATGGGGTACTCGGTGGCCGAGCGGTCTAAAATGAGTCAATCCCATGCTAGTAGATTGGAGCTCAATCCCATAGAACGCCCAGACAAAAAAAACAAAACAAAAAACAACCACCCCCATCTGCTTGGGTGGATGGGACTCGTTAGCCGTGGATCATCTTGAAAGGTAACTCATCTGAGTAAATTGACCCAATGAAAATTCCGACAACTGCTGCGACGAAGAACGCACAAAGAGCACATTGAAACAAACACTGCTGGTCAGTCCTGGTCCATTTCCAGTCTTCTTGACTAAGGCTTTCCATTGGATAAAATAGGCAAGGGCAAAGGCGGGACTGTGAGCTTGCCGAATCGAACATCTCTCCCTCACCTTGAACAAAATACAGCTCAATTCAAGGCTATGCTCAAGTAGAAATTGTTCATCTTCGTCGTCTTGTTCATCTTGGTCATATTTTTCATCTTGGTCATCTTGGTCATATTGTTCATCTTGGTCATCTTGGTCATATTGTTTATCTTGGTCATCTTGTTCAGCTTGGTCGTCTTGGTCATCTTGTTAATCTTGTTCATCTTGTTGATATTGGTCATCTTGTTTATCTTATTCGTCTTGTTCAGCGTGTTCATCTTGTTCATTTTGGTCATCTTGGTCACCTTGGTCATCTTGTTCATCTTGTTCATCTTGGTCATCTTGTTCAGCGTGTTCATCTTGTTCATTTTGGTCATCTTGGTCATCTTGTTCATCTTGTTCATCTTGGTCATCTTGTTCATCTTGGTCATCTTGTTCAGCGTGTTCATCTTGTTCATGTTGGCCATCTTTGCACGCGAAGGATGATCAACACAACACAGCGGCACCAAGGACCGGCTGAGAATGGTGTCGCCTGCCTTCCACGAGAAGATCTCTTCGGTAGGCCGAAAATCTCCGCTCTGTCGAAACGGGAAAATAATGACAACCCTGTGTCGACAGCAGCCTATACGCCCGGCGACCACGCCTCTGCTGGGAGTTCATTCCGTGTGACATCACCCGTCTCGGTCCAGCACCAGATGTGTTGCCTGGCCACGGTTAACCCCCTGGTCAACAAAGTAGGAATCAAACATCTAATCTTCGAGGGCGCTGGCTGGTCGCAAACAAACCGTTAAGCCATCTTATCAACTCCACACACAATTACAACGGCTCAGGTCGATTGCATCCCCACTGAGGCCAAGGTTGAGAGGGGGGGGGGTGGGTTATAATCAGAAAGGTTACCTCGTTAATTCATAATTCAATGATGTATTTTTTTATTACTGCAGTCTGATATGAGGTTTTAAAAAGAAGGGGAAAAAAATGAACATGCCAGAAGATCAGATCACACTAACAAAAAGTATGAAGAAAGTACACCAACAAAAACCCCCCAAAAAAAAGTTCTCATCATGGGTGATAAACTATCTCTTTGCTGTTTATATCAAATTGATATAACTCTAAATGAACAACTGAAAACATCACTGGATGGGGAGAAAAGTTAGTAGAGACGGACGTAATCATTATTCTGGGAGGAAACGACATTGACAATTCTAATCACCCCCCCCCCCCCCCCCCACACAAAACCCCCAAAACACTTTTTTTACACCCGGCCCTACAACGGGAAAAAAAAAACTTGATTTGGATACAAAAAAAAAAAAAAAAAAAAAAAAAAAAAAAAAAAAAAAAAAAAATACCCTCACACACCTTTTTTAACCCCGCCAATTTAAAGGGAAAAAAAAAATTTTTTTTGGAGAAAAAAAAAAAAAAAAAAAAAAAAAATACAAAAAACAAAACTATAGCATTTACAATAAATATTATGATAAAAATATATTTTTTTTTTACTTTCGCATAGTAATATATTTTTCTGTATCACGATGGTGTCCGGTGTCCCCCGAAGGCATCCCCAGAGAATGAGCAACGGATAAAGCGAATTTAAGTACCGCTGTAGAAGTCCCGAGGCGGCTCTAAATAGCGTAACGATATACAACTAAAAAAAAGAAAGAAGTGCAACATTAAAGGTGGTGTAACGTTTTTAGATGAGACAGATGGGGAACAGAGGCGCATAGGCCTTGAGGTCGAATAAACGGCATTTAAATGTTTACCAAATTGTGTTTACACTGTGGCTCCGTTGATAATACCATTGGGTAATTTTGAATTCTTACATTCGAAGTACTTTAAGAAGAAAAAGAAAAGATAACAGTTGACGAAAATAAATTCGGATGACTAAGTAACACATTTTCAACACCGTTCTTTTCTTTTTCCCTTTCAAAATGAATCATGGCTAGAAAGTGATCCAGTGTTATGAGAATGTCTTTGAGTATTACACAAATTTTAAACAGCCACATCAACTGTTTATTTGAAAACACGAAGTGATTTATGGAAATTTCAAAAGTATTGAATGATTCAAACTTTAAAAATGCAAATATTAACTCCATCACGCCCGTTCTTAGGCATCCGCTGACTACGCATCCGCGTAGGGCCCCGAGCGTGAGGGGGCCCGTGAGGCGCCCTCGATCCCTCGTTTTTTTTTTTACTGGCACTGCAGCCGTCTGTGTCACTAACGTTCCCTTCCTCATCCTGAAATTTATCATTCTGAGTTGAATTCGGAGGCAGGGGAAGGGAAGGGGGAGCTTTGGGGATGGCAGACAGGAAATCGGGGGCTTGGCCGTGGGAATGGGAAAGAGAAAACATTGATGAAGGCAGATTGGAGGTGCCGCAGTGGTGGATGGTGTTTTCTCCTCAGCTCGAGGGAGCTCCACCCCCGGACCCCCACTTCCGGGACCCCCAACCTACGCTCCATGCTTAGGGCCCCCAAACTCCTAAGAACGGCTCTGACTCCATATATATATATATCCCCTCCAATCATTTCTTTTGAGGGTTATAATCTGTCGCTGTTGAGCATTTCACATACCTTTGATCCAATATTTCTAATTCTCTCTCTCTGTTGACAAATAGGTGAATATCAGGAGCTCGAAAGCAGCTGCAACTATGGGTAAAAGAATAAGCGGATGTGGAATTATTTCTGTCTAGCTGCAGTACAAAACAAAGTGTCTCTCATGCATGTGTGCCTAGTACTCTCCTATATGGCAGTGAAGTGTCGACCACATGTGGCAGTCTTCAGCGTCAACTCAACAGCTTCAGTCAAAGGTGCCTGCGTCGTATTTTACGCATTCGATGGCAGGACAAGTCGCCTAACACAGAGGTCTTGGAACGTGAAAAAAATTAATTTAGCATATTCTCCGCTCTTAGCAAGAGGCGCCTTCGGTGGTTAGGCCATGTAAGGAGAATGGAGGAAGTATCCCAAAGATGCTGCTGAATGGACAGTTGGTAGAAGGTACACGACTTATTGGACGGCCACGGCTGCAATTTATAGACGTTTTCAACATGAGCATCAAGGAAGCCAACATAGAAATCAACGAATGGAGGAAAAGTTCCAGATGGAGAACAAGTCAGAAGGAGTCATAAAGGCAGAAGAAGCTCAAAAAAAGAAAGAACAATACTGAAGGCTAATTCTAACCAGGAGTCAAGCTTTTCCTGCGAGAAATGCTGCCAAAACTGCCATTCAAGGATCGGGCTAGTGAGACATTTGCCAAAATCTTGCAAAATCTTTGGAATGTAAATTGACCCACTTCCCATCATCACATCCAGCTGAAACTTGGCACATAGACTCGTTGCTGACGACAATACATTCTCTCTAACTTTCACCTCCAACCTCAACACACCAAAATAAGTTTGACCTGTTTTTCATTGGGGAGATATATAAAATATCATGACACTGATTTCAAGAAATAAAATTCCATACAACTGCGCCAAATAAGATTCTTTTCTTTTTTTTTTAAATCGAAAGTGTATTTTATACGTAATATTCTCTTTTGCTTTTCTGAAAAGGTTGGTTTAAAAATCTACGGTGTAAAAGCGGGTTGGTCATTAGAATATGTATATAAATAGAATACATTTTAAAATACATATAAAGGATTCAAACGAAAATCTTTTTTTAATTAGTTTAATTTCGCTTATTTAATTTTTCATTTCAAACGAAAGCGCTGTTCTATGCTTTTCTTTTTGCCCCCCCCCGGGAGTGACTAATTCCACCAAGTTAGCAACCCTCATTCATGGACACGCCACAGGTTAAGACCAGGGCCGACGCTGATTGAGATGGCATACAAAATTAAACAAGCATTCACATCAGAATTATTTTCTATAGAAGTCGTAAATTTGGCGACCAATGCAAAGAAGCTCAACCAACGTGGCGACCGCAGAAATTAATATATATATATATATTTGCGCGAGTACCTTAAATTCATTCAACAGTGATTCTCTTCTTTCTCGCAGTGTTAGAATTATTTTTTTAACGAATTTTTTTCCTTCAGCTGTAAACTAATAGTTAATCTTTCGGTATTTCACTTGTAACTTTAAAATAATATTAATAAAATACAAAAGATTTTTATTTACGACAAATCGAAATTAAGGGACATAAAACCGTGAATGAGTTGGTGAGAATAAGCCCCGAAATGAAATAAATTGAAACGCTAATTTATTATTTAATGACATGTATGGCATACCACTAAGGCTTAAAAGACGGCAAAGAAAGAATACCCACATATATAAAAAATGTTTATATGGCCACATAAACAAAACGCTGCGTCGACACCATATTGATTAACCATGCGTGTTCTGGTTAACGTGTTCAGATGTTAAATTTCGTTTCGTTGAACATTTACCATTTTGAAAAAAAACTGAATTTAAAATAAAGAGCAATGACGAAGCCAGAGAAAACAGAAGAGTGCTCCAGAGATCAGAGGTTATGGACGGTCTTCCATCAAGCCAAGAAAGAACAAAATTATTTGCAACTAAATTTTTAATATTTTTTTTTAAAGCCTCCATGACTTGAAGCATCGCTGTGTCCAAATGTGACGCAGGGGGTCTACACGTATGTAGACGTTTTATCTTTTTGATATGACCTAAACCCCCATGGGTATAATGCACTAGTAGCAATATCCAAAAAGTTGCTATTTTTTATATGAATCGCTTAGAATTTACCTCATACTGTATTAGAATTCTATGCTGCCGACTAGTTTACAACACTGTAACACGGAAAAGAAAAACCGTCAAATTTGCTTGTTTGGTACCCATCAAACTTAATATGCACACATCTTCTTCTTCTTCTATATCTTAAGGGCCCACGATCAATTTATTGATCATTTTGGCTCCTATGCATGTAGATGGGATTTGCAATGTTTCTGTTACTGTTGGTGATGAGGAAATCCTGCACTAGGGGTTTGAAGGCTTGAGGCAATAGACACAAATGTGTCTAGTGTTGTCGCCTCAACTGTTCCTTTTGTATCTAGTATATAAAGTTCAACGTGATTATGTTTGTATGAAAGTTTATTAATTTGATACTTTATAACAACCCCCCCCCAAAAAAAAAAAAAATTGATCACAATCAAATTTGACACGATGATACCTCCTAAGCTATAAGTGGTTCATGGAATCCCATCTTTTTTTAAAGACATCTTTAAAAAGTAAGATTTGTTTTTAAATCCTTGTTTTTGGGTTGAATATTAATAAAAACGGGATGGATCGCAAATTATGTGTTAGTTTTATTTTCTATTTTAGCCAAGTGTTTTTACAGTGCTTAATGTACGCGCTCGCTGATGACGCAATAAAAGGGTCGTGTTTTTTTTTCCCCGAATAGAAACCTCGTGCAAATCCGGGAATATAGGCTAGTCAAACAAATATACCATAGATTTTGTATAGGCTAGTAGTTTATATTCCCAAAAGATATACCATAGGGTTTGTATAGGCTAGTAGTTTATAATTCCCAAATCATATACCATAGAGTTAGTATGGGCAATTGGTTCATATTCCAAAACATTTACCATAGTGCAAGTATGGGCAAGTAGTTCATATTCCAAAACATTTACCATAGGGCATGTATGGGCAAGTAGTTCATATACCAAAACATTTACCATAGGGCAAGTATGGGCAAGGCCAAACTTAACTGCTGTGCTTGCTTAACAAACAAAAAAGGACTGCAATGTCGTCAGCGTGGCTTGTTGGTGACCAATCAGGCACAGGTCACTTCATCCGCCATTTTCAATGACGTAGCCACGAATTTAGCTGGACACAGTTGGTCTACTGACCACAGGGCTTTGAGGTCGCGGGGCATACAGTGCTCTCGAGGTGAGGGGGCAGCATGGAAAAAAAAAAAAGATTTTCACCCAGGGCCTAAATCAGGAAGATAGGACCAATTGAGGCTCTTACGTTTTCATGTGATTGGTCGAGGTTGTCACTTGGCTATGTAAATATCGATTAGACTACGATTTAATGAATTGAGAGGGGAACATTATTTAAAATTTAAGTATACTTTTTTTCTTTTAAACGCCCTGAATGGTAGAAAAAAATGTTCTTAGAATTTCTTAACATTCATTACGCAAAGAAAATTTGTGCAGAAGTTTTTTGTAAGTTACCCTGTGAAGGAGAGGATTCCAAACAGGTGTAGAGTACAATTAAATTTCTTCTTTTTTTTTTTTTTTTTTTTTTTTTTTTTTTTTTTTTTTTTTTAAAAATTTTTTTAAATTTTTTTTTTTTTTTTTTTTTTTTTTTTTTTTTTTTTTTTTTAGTGTTAAACAAATTTCTACACATACTTTTTTGCGTAATGATTTTTTAAATAAATTTTAAGACCAAGCCTGCTGGAGCTGTGACCCTGTGTCCTCAACTCATTTGCAGCCTTACATGTGCACGAGTGCACGAGGCAGATGTGAATCAACCAAGTGAGGAGGTCACCTGCGACAACTAAAAAAATAAGCACCCTAAACAGCTAAAAACGAACAAACCCCCATGGATTTGAGATTAGAAAAAAAAAATTCTTTAACAAAAGATCTAACCAGATTTAATGTACTACTTTTTTTAAAAGTGGAAAAAGTGTGAGGTGTAATAGTCTTTCTATGTTAACTATTCCAGGAGGAGCTTCACATCGACATCCCTAAATTTAAGTGTTCAAATAAAAACAATGATGAAATGAAAGATCACGTGATTCCTCGGCAGATCACACAATTTAGTTTCGACATTTTTTTTATGTGCGTCCTAGGCAGACGACACGGTTTAGATTCAACACTGTTATCTCATCGCTTTTTGTTTTGTTTTGTGGGTCAATTACTGATGCGTGAACAGAATTGAAAACAAAGCGAGAAAAACCTTTAAATAAACATAGGACAACCCACCAACACTGAGTCGCTAAAAGCCAGACCCCTTTCATGACGCGCAATGGTTGATAAATTATGCTACTGTATGGCGTTACAGCGGAATCCACACCAGACATGCGTATTCACTTTGGTGATGAAAGCAGACTGGACTGTCAAATTCTATATACCCTGGTCTAGTAAAGATAACTTTCTAGAATGTAAACCCTTCAGTTTTCGGTATTAGTTATTTCCCTCAGTTACCCCCAACCCCCCTTCCCCCACCCCGCACATCTAAAATTGTTAGTGAGTTAACCTCAAATCTTGCTTTTTTCTATGCTCTGAGAACTTATTTCATTAGACATGATCAATTTCATGATTGCGAACAGCCAGGGATCGATCTCCTGATTGAGAACAGTCAATGATCAATGTAATGATTGTGAACAGCCAAAGAAAAAATCTCATGATTGAGAACAGCCAGTGATCAATCTCATGATTGTGAACAGCCAACGACATTTCAAATGCCGCATCCGGTATCCAGAGTTGAAGGGCCATCGGACGGTTAACGGAATTTTTTTTGAAAGAAGTTTCATCGACGGAAAAATTATTGACGAAAGTTTGATCGAGCGAATATTTGATTGAACGGAAGTTTTATCAAACGGAAAGTTGTGATATTTTTTTCAGTTCACACGATCATATTTTATTCAAATTTTTTTTTTTTAAAGCACTTTACCATATGGTAAGACAAAATAATGCCCTCAGAAACGTGATCAATGAAAACCTACGCGGGCCAGATGACAAGAAGATAGCTTATCTTCTCGAGGCACCATGGCCGTGCAGAAAGTAAAAAAAAAATGTCAGCTCTCTTCCAGCAATGTGTTGCCATTATCACAAAAATTAGTACCAAAAGCTCCAGTTGGGTGCAGCACTACCTTCGGGTCCAACGAAAAATGGTCACCCACAAAAAAAAAAGATTAGCTGGAACGACGATGAAGAAATATCCTTCCAAAAGTCACAATGGTCTGCTGGGCCTGTCTTACGCCCGCCTGAACGGTCTAAAACCATTTTTTCTTCGCGTCCTTCCTTTCATCTGCGAATAACTTGACCGCTAGACTGATGAGATGGTCTTCACTACTTTAACTAAATTCTTTACCGATAGAACGTATTCCGGGGTAAATTAATTTTGCCACCCACCCCAAGACTTATGAAGTCGCCATCCTTTATCTGGCGTCGAAGCTATTTCAGACAGCGTTTTCAATGTTGGCGCTCCTTTGTTAGTACCTCATCGACGACTAAGGTGGTTGCGTAAATTCATGGCTATCTTTAACTGCTATGGCGGGTGGACACATTTAAGCCTCCGACGAACAATTCCCACTCAACGGTCCCACTGCTCCTCTTCTCAACTGCTCCCAGTCCAATGATCCTCATCTCAACTGCTCCCGGTAGACTGCTCCTCTTCTCAACTGCTCCCAGTCCACTGCTCCTCCTCATACTGCTCCTTTCTCCGTGGTCATTGCTCAGCAAAGTTTTATTGATTTGCTGAAGTCACCAACTGGGCCGAGAAAATCTTCTGATCAATTATTAATCAATTTAACAGAACTCAGTTTCTTTCGCTGCTTTTCAAACAAACAAAAAACCTCAGAATTTTTTTTTCAATCAAACATCATTAAAAATGTGTGTTAAAAATGTGCACCTAAAAATTAATAATTTTACTAAAATCTTATCCACCCCAGTGCCTTCCTGGCGATCTACTGATAGCGCTATGACACCAATCAAAGAAAAAAATTATTGAGAACTAACATCTCTTATTTTCTGACAAATGTAATCAACGGAAAGCCATTTTCTTTTAACCTGACAGTTTTCGTAAACATTTAATGTAAATTCCGCAAATCACTTAAACAATAGATTCCCGTCAAATGTCTGTCAGTCTGAGAACTAGCCCCTAAGACACACAACCTTTCTAACAGCATTGCATTTTCAGAAAATAGGACAGCGTCCCATTCAAGTTTATTTTTTTTTTATTGTTTTGATGATTTCTGATACACTTTTTTGATGATTTCTGATACACTTATATATTTTAAAAAAGGCTTTTTAAAATCCAATGAAGCTTGGGAAAATTGAAATGTCACATGCCGCCGGATTTCTCACATATTAGGCTGAGTCTTATTGATCTGATGGTCACATGTTGTTGAATTGAGCAAAAAGGATCATTCATCCTGTGAAACGGTTAGGCTAGGAATTTGTGTAAAAAAATTGTTTGAAAGCACTAAGCAGCGTCGGTGGTGTAACGGTTAGCATAGTTGCCTTCCAAGCAATTAGACCGGGTTCGACTCCCGGTTGACGCAGCAATTTATTTTATTTTTCATAACAAGGTATTTTTATAAATGTAATACACAAACTTTAATGAATTCTGAAATACGCGGTTATTTGTCAGTAAGACTATGATAGTGTGATCACATTCAAAACTCAATCAATGGGTGAAATCTTTACTATTTACCGGCATCAGTTAAATAGAACATACTTGGTAGCAAGGCATCCGACGGAGCCTATGGCGTCCAAAAGCAAAAGTACTACATATTTAAATTTTATTTATTTTATTTTTTTGTGTAAAATTTAAATTATATATATATATCGGTATATACATTAAGCACATATTTTCTTTGCGTAATTCATTTTAAGGACTTTTTAGAGGCCAGCATACTGGGTCCGTAACACTGTGTGGTCAACTCAGATACGACCTTGCAGATGAGCATGAGATAGACTCAAGCAACCGAGCAAGTTGGTCACGCGTGGCAGCAACAAAAAATTCGCCTACAAAGTTGCAAACCTACAAACCGCATGGATTTCCAGTAGGAAGTGAGTCATTAAGAATGTTCAACAAGATTGGGGGGCTACTTCGAGACGAAAAAAGGTGTGAGGCATCCAAGGGCAGGCTACTGATTGTTTCCAAAACTTTGAACGTGCTCCAAAATAGTTATTATAATATATTTCCTGTTCCTAGAGAGGCTTCGCATATATTAATTTTAAGTTTTCAAATAACTGTTGTCTTAGTTTTAAAAGAAATAAAAATACTGTCATTACCGACTTACTGCCGCCGTTTGAAAAGTAAATTCGTCCTTACATCTAACAGACATTGTGCTCACAGTAACATAGATTGGCCGTCATGACCCAGAGGTTTTCTCTTGGTTTTTTTTGTGTTTTTTTTTTGGTAGTTTCAAAAAGGGCAGATTCCACTTGCTGTAGTTCTTCATTTTGTTTGGACAAATTTTAAGGTTACCGAGGTACAATTCTTTTCCACAATCCCACTGCTCCTCCTCTACACTGCTCCTCCTCTACACTGCTCCTCCTCTACACTGCTCCTCCTCTACACTGCTCCTCCTCTACACTGCTCCTCCTCTACACTGCTCCTCCTCTACACTGCTCCTCCTCTCACTGCTCCTCCTCTACACTGCTCCTCCTCTACACTGCTCCTCCTCTACACTGCTCCTCCTCTACACTGCTCCTCCTCTACACTGCTCCTCCTCTACACTGCTCCTCCTCTACACTGCTCCTCCTCTCCACTGCTCCTCCTCTACACTGCTCCTCCTCTACACTGCTCCTCCTCTAAACTGCTCCTCCTCTACACTGCTCCTCTACGTTTTGCCCCTTCCCTTCTCTGTGCTCATTGAGGGACAAATTTTAAAAAAAAAAATTAAATAATACTTAAATATGCAAGAGTTGGTTTAAAAAAAGCTATCCAACCCACAGTGCCTGCCTGGTGACCTACTAAAAAGCGGTACGACACCAGTTAAGTGAAATCTTGGGATAGAAAGTCTCGTATTGTCTCAAAATAATTTAATCCATGGAAATACTTATTGTTTCAACAAGATATTTTTCTTTAAAAAATTAATTCTATCCTATACTTAAATATTCCAATAACATTATTTCCGACATGTGTCTGTCTTTCTGGAGCTAGCCCTCAGACCTTTCTAACAGCAGTGCAGTTTCAGAACATGGAACAGCGTCCCTTTAAAAGTTATTTATTTATTTCATATTGTCGGACATGTCAGATGCACTTATGTATTTTTAAAATGTTTAAAAATATAATAGGGCTTAGGAAAGTTGAAATATGATATGACCGGATTCCGTCATTGATCTGATGGTCACACGTTGCTGAAACACGCTCAGGAGATTACTCACTCGGAGAATAAGTTTAAAATGTGTGTAAAGAATTTGTCCTTATTATATAAGTAGCGTCGGTGGTGTAACGGTTAGCATAGTTGCCTTCCAAGCAATTAGACCGGGTTCGACTCCCGGCTGACGCAGCAATTTGTTTTGTTAAAGTGACAAAATTGCTCGGTTGCTTGAGTCTAATAAGATAATTTTTTAAGTTGTATACACAAACATTTATTCATATTGAAATGCGAGGTTATTTGTCAGTAACAATATGATAGTGGAGATCGCATTCGAACTGCCAAAATTTGGTTACAAGCTTAAAATTTTACTATTTACCGGCTTCACTTAAATAGAACATACTTATGGATTCCAATACACATGTACAGCAAATTTCAATGTAACTTATTTATTTTGTTTTTTCATTTTTTATTTTTCAGCAGAGATTTTCTTTGCGTAATGAATTTTAAGATCTTTTATTAGTGCAGGAAACAGGAGTTGTAACTCTGTGTCAACAACTCATTTGCAGCCTTACACGTCATCACAAGACAGACTGAAACAGCCGAGCGAGTCGGGCACAACAACAAAAAAATCCTCTACAGAGTTACAAACTTACAAACCGCGTGCATTTGCCAGTAGAAAGTAAGTCATTAATATTAAATCCAACAAGATTGAGGGCTGCTTCGAAGTGGGAAGGTGTGAGTTGTCTAAGGGCAAGCTACTGATGGTTCATAAAAAAAGTGGACTTCCTGTATAATCTTCTTCTTCGTATGTTTTTTACCCATTTTGGGGTATAGACCGTCCACAAGAATTTCCATTCATCACGATCCCGTGCTTTCCTTTCTAATTGCTTCCGGGTTTATCCCAAAATTTGTGTGTCTGCCTCTAGCTCGCGTCTCCGTGTGATCTTTGGCCTTCCCCTCTTTCTTTTTCCCTGTGGATTCCATTTAGGGATTGTCTGGTGATACTATCTGGAGGTTTTTAGATAGTATGGCCTATCCACCTCCATCAATTATTTATGGCGTCATCATCAATGAGCACCTGGTAAGTCCTTTCTATTAGATTTTTGTTGGTGATGGTATTTGGCCATTTGATGTTCAGGATCTTTCTAAGGCATGTGCCTGTGAAGGTCTGTTCTTTCAGCGTACTGCTCGCTGTTGTTTTCCAAGTTTCTGCTCCATAGTGTATGCAAGTTTTTCTCAGTAGTTATTATTATACATTGTCTATTCCATTTTGATGCTACATATTGACATCACTATTTTTAAGTGTTTAAATAACAGTTGTTTCAGTTGTTTTAACCACTATTTGAATATTTTGAATGGTAAATTCATCCCTGCATCAAGCATACGTTATGCTAATTGTAACAAAGATTGGCCGGCACGATTCAGTATTTAGTAGTTATCAAAAGGTCAATTTTCACTTGCTGCTGTTCTCCATTGAGTTTGAATAGTTTTGAGGTTCCGACTTACATTTCCTACTCCGCAACACCACTGTTCCTCTTCCCCCACTGCTCCTCTACGTGATGCTCCTTATCCGTGCTCATTGCGTGACAAACTTTCTTTGATCTACTGAAGTCGCCAACTGGGCGGAGAGAAATCTGCTCATTAATTATTGATCAATTACAGGAACTCAGTTTCTTTATCGGACTTTTAAAAAAAAAAAAAAATTAATCTAAGGACCATTGTGTTGCTTTCTTTTCTATCCAAACAATATTTACAAGACGTGTTAAAATATGATGAAAAAAAAGTAAGTTAATATAAATAAATCTTAACAACCCCAGTACCTGCCTGACGACCTATGGATAGCGCGATGACACCTATCAAATGGAATTATTGGCAACGAACATCTCGTATTTTCTCAAAATAAATGTAATCCATCGAAATGTATATTATTTTAGTAATTTTCCGTTAAAAAAAGTTAATGTAGATACCATCAAATACTTAACGATTCATATAACACAATCATATCCCGTCAAATGTCTTTATGGAACTCGCCCGAAGACTAACCCTTCTAACAACGTTGCATTTTCAGAAAATGGAACAGCGTCCCTCTAAAAATGTATGTATCTGTTTAATATTGTGGAAAATTTCAGATACGCCTATGTATTTATAAACTTTAAAAATGTAATGGGACTTAGTAATATTGAAATAGGACACGGCCCCAGATTCCTCCTCTTGCGTCTTATTGATCTGATGGTCACACGTTGTTGAATTGCGCACAAGAGGTTATCCATTCGGAGAAGTAGTTAAAAATTTATGTCGCATATTATGTATTAATAGCAGCGTCGGTGGTGTAACGGTTAGCATAGTTGCCTTCCAAGCAATTAGACCGGGTTCGACTCCCGGCTGACGCAGCACTTTATTTTGTATATTTTACAAGATATTTTTATAACTGTAATACAAAAACTTTAATGAATACTGAAATACGCGGTTATTTGTCAGTAAGACTATCATAGTGTGGATCACATTCGAAACTCAACCAATGGGCGAAACCTCTACTATTTACCGGTATCAGTTAAATAGAACATATTTGGTAGCCATGAATCCGACGTAGCCTATGGCGTCCAAAAAAAAATGCACAACAAATTTAAATTTGATTTTTTTAAATTATTTTTTTTTATTTAAATTGAATATATATAGTTATATACATTAAGCACATATTTTCTTTGCGTAATTCATTTTAAGGACTCTTTAGCGGCTAGCATACTGGAGATGTAACACTGTGTGGTCAAGCAATTAGACCGGGTTCGACTCCCGGCTGACGCAGCAATATTTTTCTTTTATTAGATAGAAGATATTTTCAAAAGTGAACTACATAAGTATTTAGAAACACTGTATACAGATTTTTTGTATGTAATGTTTATTTTTTTAATTTTTAGAACGAATTTGAACTGCAACAAATTAGGTAGAGTAATAGGTGTTGTTGTTTTTTTTTTTTTGTTTTTTTTTTTTTTTTTTTTTTTTTTTTTTTTTTGTTGTTGTTGTTGTTGCTAGAATCGCATTTTGAGCAAAAGTAAATGTGTCTAGCAATGAAAATGTCAAAATAAATTCCCTCTACGTTGAAGGAATTATCGATGTTTCAGTTCATATGAACTTGAAAGTTTTGATTAGCTGATACCCAACATATTCGATCTTGAACAATATTCATATTTTTTCGACGTGTTTTTTGCCAAGTGCATAGCTTAGTTCTACTTGTCAGGATCATAGCAATCTAACAGAAACCATTTTGGCCCAGACATAAAGAAAACCAAATGCCCATTGAACAGGCTGTTTGCAAACCGCCAGAACCAGCGATCACACCAAGGGATTCAAATCTGTTTTAAAAATAAGCTTTGTGAAATTCTTCACATCCTAGAAACAAAAAAAATTATACTTTAAAAGTATGGAGCAAAAAAAAAAAAATAATACTTAAAAATAATGAGCGGAAAGTTTTAGTCCCCCCCCCCTTTTTTTTTTTTCTTAAATGTCTTTGTAGTGTCATCACTTTGCTAAAAACAAAAATCACTGGTTTATTTTTTTTTTCTTAAATGTACCCCGCAATGACTTAACATCCAAACAATATACGACATTCAACATCAAAACAATGTACGACATTCAACATCAAAACAATGTACGACATTCAACATCAAAACAATGTACGACATTCAACATCAAAACAATATACGACATTCAACATCCAAACATTGTACGACATTCAACATCAAAACAATGTACGACATTCAACATCAAAACAATATACGACATCCAACATCAAAACAATGTACGACATTCAACATCAAAACAATGTACGACATTCAACATCAAAACAATGTACGACATTCAACATCCAAAAAATATACGACATTCAACATCAAAACAATGTACGACATTCAACATCAAAAAAATATATGACATTCAACATCAAAACAATGTACGACATTCAACATCAAAACAATGTACGACATTCAACATCAAAACAATGTACGACATTCAACATCAAAACAATGTACGACATTCAACATCAAAACAATGTACGACATTCAACATCAAAACAATGTACGACATTCAACATCAAAACAATGTACGACATTCAACATAAAACAATGTACGACATTCAACATCAAAACAATGTACAACATTTAACATCAAAACAATGTACGACATTCAACATCCAAACAATGTACGACATTCAACATCCAAACAATGTACGACATTCAACATCAAAACAATGTACGACATTCAACATCAAAACAATGTACGACATTCAACATCCAAACAATGTACGACATTCAACATCAAAACAATGTACGACATTCAACATCCAAACAATGTACGACATTCAACATCCAAACAATGTACGACATTCAACATCCAAACAATGTACGACATTCAACATCCAAACAATATACGACATTCAACATCAAAACAATATACGACATTCAACATCCAAACAATATACGACATTCAACATCAAAACAATATACGACATTCAACATCAAAACAATATACGACATTCAACATCCAAACAATATACGACATTCAACATCAAAACAATATACGACATTCAACATCAAAACAATATACGACATTCAACATCCAAACAATATACGACATTCAACATCAAAACAATATACGACATTCAACATCAAAACAATGTACGACATTAAAAATCCAAACAATGTACGACATTCAAAATCCAAACAATGTACGACATTCAACATCAAAACAATGTACGACATTCAACATCAAAACAATGTACGACATTCAACATCCAAACAATGTACGACATTCAACATCCAAACAATGTACGACATTCAACATCCAAACAATGTACGACATTCAACATCAAAACAATGTACGACATTCAACATCCAAACAATATACGACATTCAACATCCAAACAATGTACGACATTCAACATCCAAACAATATACGACATTCAACATCAAAACAATATACGACATTCAACATCCAAACAATATACGACATTCAACATCAAAACAATATACGACATTCAACTTCCAAACAATATACGACATTCAACATCCAAACAATATACGACATTCAACATCAAAACAATATATGACATTCAACATCCAAACAATATACGACATCCAACATCAAAACAATATACGACATTCAACATCAAAACAATATACGACATCCAACATCCAAACAATTTACGACATCCAACATCCAAACAATATACGACATTCAACATCCAAACAATATAAGACATCCAACATCCAAACAATATACAACATTCAAGATCAAAACAATATACGACATTCAACTTCCAAACAATATACAACATCCAAACAATATACGACATCCAACATCAAAGCAATATACGACATTCAACATCAAAACAATATACGACATTCAACATCCAAACAATATACGACATCCAACATCAAAACAATATACGACATTCAACATCCAAAAAATATACGACATCCAACATCCAAACAATATACGACTTTCACATCGAAACAATATACGACATCCAACATCCAAACAATATACAACATTCAACATCAAAACAATATACGACATTCAACATCCAAACAATATACGACATCCAACATCCAAACAATATACGACATCCAACATCCAAACAATATACGACATTCAACATCTAAACAATATACGACATCCAACATCAAAACAATATACGACATTCAACATCAAAACAATATACGATATTCAACATCAAAACAATATACGACATTCAACATCAAAACAATATACGACATTCAACATCAAAACAATATACGACATCCAACATCCAAACAATATACGACATCCAACATCCAAACAATATACGACATTCAATCTAAATTTGATATGAGCTGTGGAAGGTCGTTTGTACCGTTGAAAATAAATCAATTTTCTCTGAAGTATTTTCGAGGGCACTTTCTTTTTTTTTTAAATGAACAAGTTAAAGTTCGGCAGTTGGAACAACATTATACGTGTCACAGATTGTTTTACAATATCCTTAAACTCGAGAATGTAAAGAAACATTATCACACCCACGGGGTGCGGGGGCGGGGGGGGGAGGTAGAATGGCTTTGGGAGAGGGCTGCAGAGAAACACTATCATCCCCACGGGCTTTGGGGTGGGGTGGGGCGATCGCTTTGAGCAAGATGATAGTGCGTAATCATCTAAAACAACAGCAAGACCCAAAACATATTTAAAAAAAAAAAGAAATTGAAATGCCAGGTTCGGGGGTCGGAAAATGTTTTCGTGGTGTAGGGCCACATGTTATATATTCTATCTGCTACTAAATCATATATTATGGATCCGAATACATAACATCGCGTATTGTTTAAATGCCAACATATCTTTCAAATGTTTGTTTTTTAAACTAATACTTGACCACATAATGCAGTCTTTAAATGCTACACAATTAGAAATGAATAATTTTTTTTTTCTGTCTGACAACTTAAATTAGAATTTCAACAATTTATTATAATGATATAATTATAAAATATCATTTTAGGATTCTTTTTGTTTTTTTGTTTAAATGATGGGTCAAGTTAACACAACCCGTGACTGTGTTTTGAATGATTGACCTTCACATCATGATCACATTTTTGCGTTGCTTCTACCTCTGAACCATACATCTTAATCAATTCGTAGCAATTTAACATTGTGTTTACAGTACATTAAGTTATCCTTTCAAAATTGAGGCCAAGGTAGAAGCCGTATAAGCATTCTTTAGTTTGTTAACTGCTGCCGAAATTGACCCACATTCTTGTTTAAACATCTTTATAGTTTGGTCATTGTTTTGTTTTTGTTTAAAATATGTCTATCAATTCAGCAATGATACATGCGGCTTCGAGATCCGTGGATTGCTAAACACTGGTCGTGTTGAAGTACTGTCCATTTCGTGATGTCACAGCTCGGATTCTGGATTTTAAAAAAAAATTATTTTTTTAAAGTTATTCAACCAAGTTTCCTTCTCAAATAAGTGTACACACCAGCAGTGGCTTAGCTAGGGCTGGTGTCGCCCAGTGCGGTCCGCACCACCCTGCAAAACACTAGCTACGCTCCTGCATTCCAGTGTTCTTTGAGTACGAACAAACAAGAACACTTCATTAAGAATCAATTTTACCGTCCCGTCCCTATCACCGGCTACCTGAACTCGAACAAAGCGTAGTGTTTCATGAACTACTTCTTGGGCTGGGCTTCTTCGAGAACTCTTTACCCCGCTCTTGTTTTTGTACTTCCGTCTCATCAAATAATCCAAAACTGTTATTCTTAACGATTTTCACTCTCAGCGCTGCCATCAGATGTTTTCTGGTCTCAATCTTCGTCTGTCGATAGTTGCAAGCGTCTCCAGGACGAGACACGTTCCCATGCCTAACTCTTATTCAATCAACAGCCACAATCACCAAATCCTAGCATAAGGTTACGGTACACGTCTATTGATTTAGTGAGATACTGCAATGTCATTCAGCGAGAAATTGTGTTTGAATGTAAAGTGCATATGCACCATTGCGGACCATTCTCTACTGTCTTAATGTGGCGAATTAATGTTTTGGACTTGGCGTCTAAACGTGATGACATGTTAGTTGGATAATGAATGGCATTTCATGTCACCAGGAAGAATATTATTTTTTAGTATTTCATTCAGTCCTATATCTCACAGGATATGGATAAACACATATAAGATAACTTACAAGGTATGGATTAACACAGGTAAGATAACTCCCAGGGTATGGATTAACACGGATAAGATAACTCACAAGTTAGGGATTAACACAGATCAGGATTAAGTAGCCATTAACCAAAGCATTTGGAATAATGATATTTGAAGCACACACACATACATATATATAACCATGGTTTTTATAGAAATATTTATAAATAAGCATGGCTCTAAGGCAATAAATCAATAAAATTGGTTTTAAAGAAAATATATACTATTGCTACCACATACGCTATAATTTTATACACCAGCAGCTGCAATTTTAGTATCAAAGACGGGAAATCTGGCACTAGTGATCGCTTAAGAGCTTGCATAAAGCTAACATAAATAAAGCTAACATAGTATCAGGATTGTCTCTTTTGATAGACACTGGAGAAACAGGATTGTCACTTTTGATAGGCACTAAAGAAACAGGATTGTCACTTTTGATAGGCACTAAAGAAAAAGGATTGTAACTTTTGATAGGCACTAAAGAAACATGATTGTCACTTTTGATAGGCACTAAAGAAACAGGATTGTCACTTTTGATAGGCACTAAAGAAACTGAATTGTCGTTTTTGATAGGCACTGGGGAAACCGGATCGTCTCTTTTGATAGGCACTGGGGAAACAGGATCGTCTCTTTTGATAGACACTGGAGAAACTGTTAATGGATATGAGGCCTGGGTGGCAGGTAAAACCTTTGTCGATGATTTTAGCTACGCGGTCCTGAAAAAGCCGCTCCAAGGCGACCGTTTCGTCCTCGCTTTTTTCCCAACCGGACAACTCCCTGGACGGTGGGGGGAGGTAACGCGACACCTTTCCCCCGGAGAGGAAGCAAAGCCGTTCAGACCCAAGAAGAGTGGACTGCGAACGCTTTAAACGTTGCGTATTCAATCGACCGGACGTCCCCCAGATCAGGGGGGAGGTTCCCGGCGTGCTTCCGCACGGTTTGGTGGCGGGGAGACCCGGCGTCGGCCCGTGTGGAGGTGTGCCGATGGGTATCATGAGCTCGCGCTTGACGACTCACCCACGCCATCTCCAATGTGACGTTAGATAGTGGATGAACCGAGTACTGATAGCTACTGTTATTGCTTAAGCATCCCTACCTACTTAACAGGAGCTGCTTGGTTGATATGGCGCAACCTGCTTGGTCAATCGAGTGTCTCATTGGCGGAGGGCCCCTGGCGTGCAGCTTCGTGAACCGGAGATTCCCCTGTTCGAGCAAGGGGGGGGGGGGAATATAAGCACTCTGGGGATATTACTGGTTTCTTAAGATAATGCATTAAATTATCTAGCTACGGAAGAACCAGAATTGTAACTTCTGATGGACACTTGAGAAATATGCTTGTCACTTTGGACAGAAACGGGAAAAACATGATTGTCACATTCGATAGACACTGGAGAAGCAGTATTGTCTCTCTTGGCATACACTGGAGAAACTGAATTGTCACTTTTGACAGACACAGGAGAAACTGAATTGTCACTTTTGACAGACATTAAATAAACTGAATTGTCCCTCCTGTTTACCAGAGTCATTTGGAGCTGCTTTTCTCATTCTCGGTGATTATTATTTATCTATTATTTTGCT
Source organism: Lymnaea stagnalis (assembly GCA_964033795.1). Lineage (NCBI taxonomy): Eukaryota > Metazoa > Mollusca > Gastropoda > Lymnaeidae > Lymnaea > Lymnaea stagnalis. The sequence continues at coordinate 440,876 of CAXITT010000468.1, read as the reverse complement.
TGAGGTCCAAAAAATGGTGTAAAAATTGTGTTTTTTATCTGTATACTAGAACATCTCATTTCATAGGCAGGCTTTTGCTTCTTCAAAGCATTCGTGCACCTCCTCCCCCCAAGACCTATGTTGTTTGCCATGTGGGGCGCTATTGATCTGACGGTCACACATTGTTGCATGCATCCAAGGAGATTATTAATCTTGTGATGCTGTTTAGAATTCGAAAACCGAATTATGTTTTATAATACATAACTCAAGCAGCGTCGGTGGTGTAACGGTTAGCATAGTTGCCTTCCAAGCAATTAGACCGGGTTCGACTCCCGGCTGACGCAATAATACTTTTATTTTTTTAAAATTTAAAGCACTTTATATGTAGCGCTCACGTGATTGTGGTGTTACAACAATGTAAAACTGTACTTAACTGTTTTGAATTCTCATATATTTTTGGAAAACACAACACCACGTGTCCAAATTCAACACTAGATAGCCCTAACTAACCATATGAAACAACAACATTTGATTGCTTACATTAAAAAATAAAGTTATCAGCCACCTGGTAATTGAAAAAAAGTATCAGTGTCGCTATTCGAATGGCATATTGGGAAATCCCGGACACTAACGTGAACCGATGGACGGATCCCCAGTTAACGCATGGTGGCGAGATTCAACCGTGCCCGTCACAGCAAACTTCAACCATCTGACCAACACAGCAAACTTCAACCATCTGACCAACACAGCAAACTTCAACCATCTGACCAACACAGCAAACTTCAACCATCTGACCAACACAGCAAACTTCAACCATCTGACCAACACAGCAAACTTCAACCATCTGACCAACACAGCAAACTTCAACCATCTGACCAACACAGCAAACTTCAACCATCTGACCAACACAGCAAACCTCAACCATCTGACCAACACAGCAAACTTCAACCATCTGACCAACACAGCAAACTTCAACCATCTGACCAACACAGCAAACTTCAACCATCTGACCAACACAGCAAACTTCAACCATCTGACCAACACAGCAAACTTCAACCATCTGACCAACACAGCAAACTTCAACCATCTGACCAACACAGCAAACTTCAACCATTAAAAAATAGAGAGAAATTAATAATTAAGTTATAATTCTTTCTTTTTGGAGGGAGGTGGGAGTGAGGTGAACGGAAGGGGGTTGGGGGGGGGGGTGAGGCCAACCTGACAATTCACGTATTCCGTGGCCCAAATTTAAATTGTACCAACGGGTTGTTCGATTCATGTACGAAATTAACTGTACAGAATGCAGTAATGCGATACCGTACCGATAGCCGTTCATGAGGTAAGGCTTACACACAGACTCACAGATTATTTGCACAGTTTCAACCTGTTAGTGTTTTGACATATTTAGCAACGGTGGCTTTTAGATAATACCACACCAAATAGAACAGACAAACAAATGGGGAAAAAATCAACAACAAACAACAACTATACTTTATTTGAATTTCGATGGTACTGATCGCTGCACCATTGAGATGTCCGAATGGACTTGATGAAATGACAAGCTGGCGTAATCTGGGTCAGCCTCGCGGCTCGGCAGAGGGGCGAGAAATTAATAATTGACGAACCTGTGAGTGCTAAGTGGGCAACCTTATCCGGACTGCGCGGGGGTGGGGGGTCCCTCGTGGGACGGCATCTCCGCGTTGATGACGTGGTTAATATTATTGCCTCCGGTCACCGAGCAATCCATCATTACCGTCATAGGTGTCAACGTTAGGATGGAGCAGGCGATAACTTAACGTTGTCGGGAGAGATGGGGCTGGCGGTCCTGTTGTTTGTTTCTTTGTTTGTTTGCTTGTTTGTTTAATGGAATTCTCTTGTTATTTTATAAAGACATTAACATGTTTTAAATTTTATTTTGCGTAAAAAAAAAAAAATTAAAAAAAAGAACTACATTTTTTTTTAAAAATATACATTTAAAAAATCGCAAGATAGTATGCAAATTTATAAGAATATAAAGATATATTTTCGAGAGACCGACAGAATCTCAGGCCAAAACTGACCCACTAACTGATTGATGGATCAGGAGACAGGCGGCAGGTAGTCGGTGTGGAGAGTAAGTAGGTGAGTAAGAATGTAGATCCGTGTGTAGGTCAGTCAGCTCATAAGGGGATGATATATAAGTAAGCTGATAGGCGGGTAATTAGGTTGATGACTAAGCTGATAAGTTGGTAGATTCTAGATACCGAAGGTCGATGAGTAGGTAGGTGGATTAATTAATTTGAACAAAATTATATGCATATTGTCGAACTATTCTCAAGTTTTGAAGAAGAAAAAAAAAAAAAGCATTGCGTAGCGTTATCTCTGCACCCGTAGTGTGAGAAGCAGCGATCGTGACGTGATTGCTGCAGTGGTGGCAACTCGTGTATTCTTTTACAATGTGTTGAAGGCTTGTTGACTGACTGGTAGGAAGACCACCCCAACTCTAATGCTGCCGATTAATACAAAAAATTTGAAACCACATTTCAAGGGAAATAATAAAAATGGCCCACGGTTATAAATGTTTCGCTCCTTAACTCCCTTAGTTAAGTGAGAGCGCAAGCTTTTTACACGACAATGGGATATTTTTGGACTTCGTTTGACAAAATCTATGTATTATGCCAGACCCGGGTGTTGTATGCGTCATGAAGGTGTTATATGCGTCATTCAGGTGCTGTATGGGTCATGAAGGTGTTGTATGCGTCATGAAGGTGTTGTATGCGTCATGCAGGTGTTGTAAGGGACATTCAGGTGTTGTATGCATCATGCAGGTGTTGTAAGGGTCATGCAGGTGTTGTATGCGTCATGAAGGTGTTGTATGCGTCATGCAGGCGTTGTATGGGTCATGAAGGTGTTGTATGCGTCATGCAGATGTTGTATGCGTCATGAAGGTGTTGTATGCGTCATGCAGGTGTTGTATGCGTCATGCAGGTGTTGTATGGGTCATGAAGGTGCTGTATGCGTCATGCACGTGTTGTAAGGGTCATGCAGGTGTTGTATGCGTCATGCCACCCACTCCCAGTCTGAATGGAAGATGTCCTGTGAACAGTGCTGTGTGCGCCGAGTTGTTCATATTCTAACAGCTGAGTGACGCCATGTGACAGCTAACACAAGCAGCCAGCATGTTTAAAGCTTTTGTCTGTAAAAAAAAAAAAAAAGCGATTATAATTCATTGGGTCCTAACGTCCAAAGTTTTATGTGAATTCCTGTCAACTCAATCGGCAATGCACTATTTTATACTAAAATAAATGACCCGATATTATCGGATAATAATGATAGGTCCTTTGCGTGAATTTCTAAGTGCTATTGCAAAAAAAATATTACTATTCATAACTTTAAACATATAATGCTATTTACATTTCTAACATCATTAAGTTTTGAGAAGTATTTATCTTCTATATAATATAAGCCTACCTTACTCCCTTTCACGCTCCTAAACTACTTTTTCCCCCACGTAAACATGACCTTAAAATACCCAGTCTAAGTAATCACTAATTATATAACATTTGTCACTAAAGAATTACATTCATGGACAATTACTACGCTAGAGAAATACTTTAGATTTTCCTCTTTTCGTGCCCTTGAATTAAAAATTATAGTGCATTTTTTAGGAAAAAATACAAAATATGGGTTTTGCTAAAATGTTGACAACTTTTTGAATGTTCATAGAATTTTTGTCATGTTTGACTATGAATTGTATTAGATGATGAAGTATTTTATTTAAATAAATTTTAAATCTTTTATCTTTTATAACAAGGATTTTTTTTCCTTCATAATGTGTGAAAATTTTGTCAAAACTTTGCATAAAATTATTAAATGAAAAAAAATAATTCTCCAATAATGTTTCAATTATTTTTATAACTAAGAAAATAAAATACACAAAAAATATCTAATGATAGCTGAGTCAAAGATGAACAAGTTAATATATTTAACTGATCAGATTCGAGCTATTTCAGAACAAAACTACGTCACACGCTTGGTAGCAGTCAAAGGGGATGGTGGTGAAGCGGTCGCTAGGGCTAGGGCGACTAGTATAAATATTACCAGTGACGCAGCTAACTAGTTTACTGTGACACACAAAGCAACAGTATGACAATCATCACTAGCAATACGATAATTTGAGGTGATATTTTTATAGCCTTTGACACTCCCACCACCCCCAACCAGGGCTGCCACTCACTTTTTTCAAATTTCCCAAGATTTGGTGAACAAATTTCCCAAGATTTCCCAAGATCATACAAATATATAAGAGTTTTTTTTTTTAAAGGGGGGTTTTCTATGTAATTAATGTAATAATAGATTGAATCAATGCCCCTGAAAAACATGGTATATTAATGGACTGAAATTTATTGAAAAAGACATTTAAAACATGTTTATCACATT
>CAXITT010000468.1:418290-435612 GCA_964033795.1 Lymnaea stagnalis | reverse complement strand
TTTTACTTTATTTTTTATCAGATATTGTTGCGTTTTTTTCGAAAAATATAACAAAATTTTCCCCCCAGTTAAGATTTCCCAAGGTTTTGCATGATTTTCAAAATTATTCCCCAGATCCCAAGGGGGGTCGTGAATTCCCAAGATCTTGGGAAATTTCCCAAGGTGTGGTAGCCCTGCCCCCAACCCATGCGTCCCGTATGCCGCAAATCTCTTTAATCAACAACCCCCACCTCCCCTCTCAGTGCGTACATAATATAATGAAGGAGGGTCCCAACTTTAAAAAAAAATTACAACCAATCGTTTTTATCGTTCCATTCACCAGTAGATTTCTATTAGAAAGGGCTAAAGCTTCAACAAAGGAGAAAAAAAAAATTTAATCGGACATTTTTTTTTTCACTTGGCCTCTGAAAATCGTAGCTTTGGCGGGTTTCGGCGTACAATCGTAAAGGGCATCTCAAAATCGTACATTGTACGCCAAAATCGTAAGAGTAAACAGGTCTATAAAATTTTTAAAAAATTATTTAAATCTAAATATATCCAATTGGGCAACTTTTATAACGTATCTTTGAAGACAGAAGAGTTCTCCTTGTTTTCCCACAATGGCGTCATTTATGACAAAAGATTCATGAAATGTACGCTAATTTTTTTTTTATCTTGTTCAATTTTGTTAAATGGTAATTGTACATGAACAAAAAGACGCTATTTTAGGCCTTTAGTTCCATCAGGTAAAGAGGAAGTTTTAATTTTATATCACTAGAAATAATTACTCGCGTTTAAATTTCATTGCCTTAACTGCCTTAACTTGCCTTGCCTTAAGTTAAGTTAAGTAGGCACTTTGTTTATAAAATTAAAACTTTTTATAAAAATAAACCAATGGCATAGTTGAATAAAGCTAATTTTTTTAAAGAATTATAACATCAAAATCATATTTTTAGCTGTTGTAGTTTTAAAGTTATGAATTTTAAAGTACGACTTAGTTTGTTCTTTTTTAACTATTAACATGGACGGCATCTCCATTTTCTGGTACCCAATTCCGCTGTTGGCGTCAGATATAACTCGTGTTCTAATGATAATTTTATTTTCAGAACTAATGCTGTATTAAAAAAATAAGTTTAACAATGTTAAAAATTATAGATAAATTGTAGCTTATCTAAGTTGAAGCTTAATGATTACCAAAACGGAAGCACTCCTCATCCACAATCACACATCATCCTCTACCTCAACTCTTCCTACCTCATTTCAAGTAGGTAACTCTGACGTACGGTTTACACACTCTGCTGGGAATCTTGGTTATATTCTTTCTAACAACATGTCTCTCGGTAAACATATATCTCACATTTGTCTTTCAGCATACACCACTATCCGTCAGATCAGCTCCATACGCCACTACCTCACAGTTAGTGCTACAAAAACTCTAGTCTGTTCTCTTGTTCTCTCTCGTCTTGACTATTGCAACTCTCTTCTGTCAGGTTCACCAAAACACTGCATAGAAAAACTGCAGAAAGTTCAAAACTCAGCTGCTAGGCTAGTTTTAAAGGTAAAAAAAGTTATCACGTCACTCCACTACTCCATTCCCTTCATTGGCTACCTATACAGGCACGCATTGACTACAAGTTGTCTGTTCTCTGTCACAACTTTTTCTTGGATTCCTGCCCTTCCTATCTAACCGAACTTCTTTCTGTCTATTCACCCCTTCGACAGCTTCGCTCCTCTGCAGACACGCATATTCTGTCCGTTCCCAAGACACACACTAAAACATATGGTGAACGATCTTTCTCTTTCTGCGCCCCCAAACAATGGAATTCTTTGCCACTACACATACGCAATATACCAACCACCCAGGCCTTCAAAACTGCACTCAAAACATATCTTTTTAAATTATACTACCCTGACTGATTCCCCTCCTCTGACCGATAAACGATCTTGCTGGCTGCCGTCCATGGTTTGGCTTGTAAAAGTTATGTGGTGGGGTGGGTGAATATACATTGGTGTTCTTTATTTCATAAATGTATTTTATTTTAATGTCATGATTATGTCTCTTGTGATGAAATTTTTATGTATAGCGCGGTGAGCCCAGCCCTAGGCTGGGGTACCGCGCTATATAAGACCTCTTATTATTATTATTATTATCTAACTATGCACTATTTATATCAGTAAATTTAATATAATGTATTAATATATGGCTTTTCTGTTTACCAAATCTTCAGCGTCCATTATACCCGTAAATACTATATAGTCTATATAAGGCAATGCACCCCCTAAAATGTTGTTTGGTATCTACTTATTTTTAACTTTCAACTTTTGCACATGACTAATTAACTAAAGCTTTCCCTGACCAATGGTGTTAATAGTTTTTGCACACGGCAAACTCTTATGAATTACGCAAATGGCTGTGGTTTCCCATGATTTTTTGCACACAGTCAATTCTGATCGCTAATAATATGGACTCTACCGGGTTTTTAAAGCTCAAATTAAAAATATTTTCAAAATGCATTCTGAAACACAAGTTATAAAATATTTTGATGTATGTAGAGATAATAATGAATATTTCCCTAAGCTAAGTATCTGCGTTTTCCGCCATTTAAAAGGGGGGCGGGATCACTAATCCAAAATGGCCTGTGCGACCTTTGCGTAATGAGGTCAACGTTGAGGAGAGTTGTGAAAATGTTTCATGAGCTATCTCAATGAAATTTTGCACACGTGTCCTTGTTTTATAGCCATTTTAATTGTTTCTATAGTATAGTAGTTACTATCCTAGTGTCTCATTTTTATTTTACTTAGTTTACATGTTTTTAATAATTGTAAAGCGCTTAGAGCTTTAAGGTAAGCGCTATATAAAAATGCCTGAATAAATAAATAAATAATATGAAAGACCTACTTTGAATATTTAGACCGAATTTTTTAATGCGAAGATGCCTTATATTCACATACGATTTTCCTCACTTAAAGTTGAGATAAAGAACAAATTAACTCAATGGGAATGTAGTTCAAAATTTCTTCTAACGTTAATTCAATAAATACAGCAATAGCAGTTAATGATATTCACCAGATGAGCTTGTGTAGATTGCTTATGTTAATGTATGCATTTATGTTGTAGTTAGTTGGACAAATTTAATACATTTCTTTTGTTTTAAATTATCATCTAAATGGTTTATCATTATAACTTCAGCACTAGTTTATATTTTTTTTTTGTCTTCCAGTTCCAATACAAGCTAGGAAGCAGTCAGAAAGATGATGCTGCCCTGATTGTTGGATCTTAGGCAAAGACCATGCTGCAAAATAAAGAAAAGTACAGCCCCAGAGACAAGCGGTTGTGGAGTTCTATGCTTCTGTTGGAAAATATTTTGAGATGGTGCTTGACTACCTTCTAAAAAAAACTTCCCTATCAGAATGCTTCTGTATTTGATCCAAAAAGGAGGTTAAACAACACCAGCTAGAATACTTCCTTACCAGATTCCCCATTCTGATCCCCAGAGGGACTGATGTTGACACCATCTATGAAGAGTTTGATAGGCATCAGCAGGGGAACATTGAGGATGGGGTAAGAGTTGACAGGATTTGGCAAACAATTTGCCAAAAGCACCCATCCCTTAAGAATCTTGCTTATGTAGTGAAAGGGATCCTCACCATACCTCACTCCAGTGCTGCGTGCAAGAGAATATTCTCTATGTTCCTGAAAACATTCGCAGACCAGGGAAAAAAATAATGGCCCAAAAACAACAGAGACCTTGTTAATCCTCAAGAGAAAATCAGGAAGCTGCTTGGACTTGGATGAAACTTTCAGTGCAAAAGAACTCCAGCAGCTTAAAAGTTCAGCAAGCGTCATCAATACACAAGGTATTTAAATATTTATAAAATGTGTACTCAGAGAATGTGCCCCTTTTATTGCTACAAGTGTACTAATTTGTTCAGTATTGTACTATTCTGAGACAATATTGTACTACTATTTTGAGATGGATTTGTACTATTTTTGGAGTTCCTGGGGAAACAAGTCTGGTGTATGAGTATAATATAAGCTTTAATTAAATGATAATATAATTCTTTACTTTCTTTTCTGGGGAGGGGGGGGGGGGCGACAAAGATTTTATAAAGCTAAAGCATCTAGACCTAGATGAGCCACACAGTGGGATCTGACTATGATAAAAACATCATGTTTGTGGCTCTTTAGGGTTAACAACACATGGTCAAGGGCTTACAATTTGTTAACATTCACAATATTTAGTTTTAATCTCAAATGTATTAAAATTGATAGCCAGTATAAAAATGTATGAGTGTGTTTGTATGACAATGTCAGAATTAATTTGTGATACAGATTAGAGAACACATTCTTCAATGAGTGACACTCAAAGTGAAGGAGTTTACCATCAGGGTCCCATTTGGATAGCTCTGCTCAGGACCATAAAAGTTACCCATGATGTTTTACCATTGCAGCTTTTTTGCTACATTTCAACACTATAAGATAAGGTAAGATAAGATTCTTTTCTTTATCCAAATAATGTGTTTTGATTACATTGTATCTATTCATTTTTAGCACATATCCAGCAAATATTCTTTCTAAGACAAAATTTTTAAACCAGGGCAATTTAAACACATCTGATGTGTGTCTCAAGTGCAATAATCAGGCATCATATACCACAAAACTTCACTCCCTTAGTGACAATATTAACTTTAATTAAGAGCGATTGTTTGATTTTGTTAAAGCCAGAGGAGCACTCTGTTAAATTCTAACAGACTGTTGAACAAATAAGTGCATAACTTTCAGTGTTAACTTTGAGGGAAAGAATTCACCCTTATTGAGCTCATCTTAAGTATCTGTCGTGTCATGTTTAAAACAGAATGTTTACTTAATGAACTTGAATAATAAGTTTATACTAGAGGTGTGATTAGAATATTAAATATAGATTGTAAGTATAGTTAGAATATTAAATTTAAACAAGAAATATGGTTAAAATATTAAGTTTAGAATAGAAGTGTAAATTATGTTTAAAATTGTATTCCTCCAGATGAGTCTCCTCTCAAATTTGGTTGGTTGAATGTATTAATGAAAGCCATGGAGATGACCAAGCTGGACTTTAAAAATTTTACATGAAGATGTCAGAACTAAACATTGAAAACTTCACATGCAGATGACCAAGATGGACATTGTAAACTTCACATGAAGATGTGAGAAATGGACTTTGAAAATATCACATGCAGATGACCAAGCTAGAAATTAAAAACTTCATATGAAGATGTCAAAACTGGACTTAAAACTTTACCATGACAAGGATGACCAATTGAAGTAGGTTTTTTAAAAATTGTGCCTACAATCAAACAAAAAAAAACAACAACAATAAAACTACAACTATAATACTAAGTTTAACAGCATTCTAAAGATTAATTCATATGAACATTATGATTATTGGTATTATTACATACGTGAAGACATTACCTACAGAAATACAGAGGATACCATCTTACTATTACAGTAAAACTTCAGTTTTGCGACCTTTAAATTGCCATTGAAACGAGTGCGTTATTTGGTGGGGGGTCTTAAAAAAGAGGTAGGACATTTTCAAAAAACGACACTTAGAAAATTAAGTAAACAAGTAAAAAAATACACATACCATTAAGTATAGGCACCATCTTACATTCAGAATTATAGATTAAACTCTGTCTCACAACCAATATAAACTCATATTGTCTCACAACCAATACAGTCATTATCTTCCTATTCCTCATTAATTCCAATGCTGGTTTGGTAGTTGTTTAAAAACGTGTGTAAGTGCTGAGTACATGCTTAGAGTTATAACTATTTATGTATAAGATAAGCGCATTAATATTGTTGTAATTATTTTTATTCTGTCATTGAATAGTTTTTTTTATTGAAAGAAATCTGTTATTTCCGTTTGTTTTCATGATCCCCCCACCCGTGCATGTTCTTTTAGTATGTCTCTTTGAACACCAGACATGGTGTCAGCAAGGTCTGAAAGGCCCCTGCTCAGGCCATAACTGGCCATCTCCTTGGAGTATTTCAAAAGACAAATTTACGGTGCAAGCGTTATTTCCCCTTCACTACTTCCTAGCTGCTTTAGTGCATCGCCTGCTGTTAAAAGTCGTAAACGAAACTGTTTTCTCCAAGCGCACAAATATAGCATTGCTTTGGAATCTGACTTTTTCAGGTGCTAGGTCGTAAAATTGAATTATTTGAAGGTTGCAAGTCGCGTTTTTGAGGGAGTCGTTTAAGAGAGGTCTTTATATATTACAAAGCATTGGTGAATTTTTTATCGGTCATATGTTGGAGGAAGTCGTTTAAGAGAGGGTTGCAAAACGGAGGTTTTACTGTATTGGAAAGACTTTACCATCACCTAGACAGCTCTAAAAAATATGCTAGGGTGCTTTCTTGGAAGTGCTGGGTGGCCGACTGGTCTAAACTGAGCAAATCTCGGGAGTTCAATTCCAGCCAAAGCCCAGTCAAACATAAACCCATCCAGCACCCAGCATAGATGGGGACATGTTAACCTTGGTCGGCAACTCATCTAAAAAGGAAACTTTAAATTCAAACCCGGAGATGGCGTCCCCTACAGGCGGCAAATAATGAATCATTCCGACAACCCCTGCGACACCCCGGATGCCATCACTGAGAGCGCAGTGAGCATGCTAAAATAACATGGATACTTAGCGCTATATAAGTATTCAATCAATCAATCTTTGACTTCTGATCAGCATTTAACACTATCCAACCACACCTTATGATTAAAAAGCTTTATATGTTAGCTTTTCAAGAAGCCAGAGACCAAGCAACACCGTTACTGATGATGCTACCATTGCTTAATATCTGAAGGGGAAAGCATATACCACAACTTACTAGCTTTATCAGTTGGTGCAATGAAAATTTTCTTTAGTTAAATATCTCAAAACTGAAAGAAATGGTTGTCGATTTCCAAAGGGGGAATCACCCAATTACAGATCTCACAATAAATAATCACAGTATTGAGGAAGTAGAGACATAAAAGTATCTAAGTATCACCATTAATAATAAGCTGACAGGGCATGACTTGGACCCAAACAAAAACAGCAGAAAACCTATTAAACACATGGGAGAGAAAATTTCTCCAGGAAATATATGACAAAGGATGAATATGGATGGAGAATACGTACCAACCTGAAATTGTACAGTCTATATCAGGATCCCACGCTAGTAGCAGAAATAAAAAAGGGCAGGCTACGCTGGGCAGGATACTTAAAGAGAATGCCAAATGACAGAAGAGGGAAGCGGGTACATCACCAAACCCCAGAGGAAAACGGCTCAAAGGCAGACCTAGGCTTAGATGGATGGATGATGTGGAAAAAGATCTACAGCAGCTGGTAATCCAAGCATGGAAAAGAAAAGCATTAGTTAGGTCTGAGTGGAAGGAAGTAGTGAGGCAGGCCAAAGCCCTACATGGGCCATAGCGCCACAAGGATGGATGGATGACATGGCATGAACACAGCCAAATTTTTTATTAAAAAATCAACCAAAGACTTTTCTATCTTTAAAAAATGTATTATTTCGGTGTAAACAAGCAAGTTATTAACTTATTATACAATGCAACAATTGGAAGCCTTCTAAACTTCCGATTACACTGCAGCTCTATCAGCTCCATCTACAAATTTGCGGGGGCAGCTTCCACATCTATGACAAGGTTGACTTGGTTCAACATTGCTTGGCAACAAGAAAAGGGAGACAAGTTGCATCTGTGTGTCCCTTAAGCACAGCTTCACTTGAAATACGTTCACTGCATCAGGCATATCAGTGATCAAGTGGTTCTGTGCCTGGAGCTGCAGGTTCAGGTCGCTTTTTATTTTTAACCCGAAAAACTGTGGAGTCTTTCCCAATGCTGTCCATGAATTGAGAGATTTCATCAATCAGCTGGAAAAATCTACTAAGAACTTTTATCAGACTAGCCACCGCACCTCTGTATGATAAGGCCTGTCGCCGAACTCTTGAGTCTGTTTCCAGCACAAAAAAAATATTGAAATTACCTGTGATTTAAACCTTTGGCTCTGATAAAGTTGACGGTTTGTGTAACAGTGCTCATTACACCTTCCATGTTGAGGACTTTACCACACAGAGAGCCTTGGTGTATGATGCAGTGATATGCTATCAATCCACCAGTAAATTTATCCTGCATTTTTAACCACAACCTTCCAACTAACTAGTCCCCTTTTTTCGCTGTTCATTGCCACTGCTCCATCTGTTGTAAGTCCAGCTAGTTTGTCCCAAGGCAGGTTCATGTCGGTTAAACTTTGACATACATTGTCAAACATTTCTTTTCCTGTCATTTGTCATGCATGGATTCCATGTGCAATATTTCTTCTTTAACATTGAAACTGGAGACCACTCCACAGATGAAGGTAGTGAGCTGTGCAGTGTCAGTCAGCTGTGCAGTGTCAGTCAGCTGTGCAGTGTCAGTCAGCTGTGCAGTGTCAGTCAGCTGTGCAGTGTCAGTCGTGTCATTACTTTCATCGACAGCAAGTGAGAATGCAACAAAGTGTTTGTCTTTTTCGATCAGCTAGTGTTTTCACATCAGTGGCCATCTCACAAGCCCGATCAGCAACGGTATTTCTGCTAAGGCTTACATTTGCAAACATCTGCTTTTTGTCTGAACACAAGATGTCACACACTTTCATCATGCAGCACTTCACAAGCTCCTCCTATAAATGGTTGGCCTGATTTTGCAAGCTCCTTCACCACAATAAAACTTGCTTTCACAGCAGCTTCAGTATGTGATTTTGCTTTGGTGAAAAAATTCATCTTCAATTCTTCTACCTTCTGTTGCTTCTACTCTGCATTCAGGAATTTTAACTTGTCTTGATGTTTAGTCTCAGATTATATTCCTTGATCACAGCCACATTATCTCCACAAAGTAGGTACAGATTGATAACCCGTTAGCCATAGCAGGAAAGTGTGATGTAATATCCAGGCTCTACACCACTTTAATTTCTTATGCGCCTATCCAAAATGAGCAACTGAATGTTGCTAGGTTACTGTAACGACAAACATCCACTCACTACACAACTTTAACTGTCGCTTATTTTGATAGAAAAAGCGAGAACGCCTATCCTTGGACAATGCAGATTATTAGGGAATATGATTTGCACTTTATATCGCAGGGCCATTAAATATATTTGAGCCTAAAATTCTCTCTCATGCCTGATATAATTGTATGCCGGTCAAGACCTCTCAGGCCTGATATAATTGTACACTGGGCCTAATGTGGCCCACGGGCCTTAAGTTTGACATGTATGATATAGGAGCACTTTTTTTCTTTAATGTTACTAATGCTTCTTTTGTTATAATGTTTTTTTTTCAGATGCATAACTTTGATGTAGACATTGCAGTCTTTGTTACATGTAACAATAACCAACACATATTTTCATCTTCTATGAGTCTTGCAGCTAATGTGAAGTAGATGAAGTACATGAAGCAGTTGAAGTAAATGAATAAAAATATTATTGTAAAGGGACAGTAAATAATATTATTTTAATATTTTGTTTTTTCACTTCCAGGTTAATGCATTCTACACAAGTGACTTAGCGGTGAAATCCAAGACGTTTAAGTAAATCTATATGACAGATTCTTGGCTGACAGCTGATTGTGCACAATATCATATTGGCTGACAGCTGAATGTACACCACGCCATCTTGGCTGACACTGTAATATACACCACACCATCTTGGCTGACAGCTGATTGTGCACCATATCATCTTGGCTGACAACTGAATGTACACCATGCCATCTTGGCTGACAGCTGATTGTGCACCTTATCTTGGCTGACAACTGAATGTACACCACGCCATCTTGGCTGACACCGTAACATATACCACATCATTTTGGCTGACATCTGAATGTACACCACACCATCTTGACTCTCATCTGAGTGTACAACACACCATCTTGGCTGACAACTTAATGTCTCAACCCAAGTAAACAAATTTACCAAATTATTAATAAAATAAATTTCTACTAACACACAACTAAAATTTTTAGACTTTTCTATCAACCTGTTCATTGTTTCAATGACTCAAACTTTAACATTAATGGTTTTAAACCTATGTTATTTTTCATTTGTAATTCAAATAAATGTCACCTTGTTGCTGTATGAATGCGCTGCTCCACAAAAACTAATAATATAGACTTTTTAATTACCCTAACCTGTCTTGGCATGAAGACTGAATGATAAAATGTATTACTTTGAATGAATTACCCCTAATGCTCAGTTCACACGATCAAATTCTCATCAAATTTTCATTCATACATTTCATGCAATTTTTGTATGAAGCCTTGTCATAACTTACAAATCACTATTTGATCAAATTTTGATGGCATGCAAATTTCTTAAAATCTGTATGATTATGCACCCTCCATATCCCATGAACAAACACTAAGAAGAATTTCATCAAGCTAGGTCACTAGGTCGTGTTTACATTGACTTAGCTAAGTTATCAAAACAACAGCAGCCTCCAAGTAATAATAATGTACTTAATTTAGAAAAAGATGTAATATGTAATAGAAAAATTAGACAATAAATTGGCGAAGGGCATGATGTAATTGAAAGGTATTTATAAATAGGCTTATTACTTGTACAGCATGTATACTATAACCCTGTAACTGTAACACTAATGACTACTTAGTCCTTCCAATTGGATCAATGAGAGATCTTACCAGCTCGAGCTCCAGGCAAATAAAATATTGGTCCTGGGCTCCGTAACCCCAATTACAAATAACAATTAGAAATTTAATTATCCTACCCCCTTTTTTGTTTTTAGTGCTATTATAGCAAATGGGTGCCCCCTTGATTAAATTAAAAAGTTCAACTTTTTAAATTATTTAACTTACTATAGGCACAGTATAGGTTAGTTATTATATTGTTGTTCTGTGGCGACCCCTTAGGTCCACTTTTTAATAATTTCCACAGAAAACGTAAAATCTTATTATATTATTGTTTGAGTCATGCTATAGACATTTTTTTTTTTTTTGGTAGAATGTAGAAAAACTTGACTTTAGACATAATAAATATTTAAATAAGGACCTTCAAATGAGATAGAATCATAGTAAAAAGCTTACATTTCTCAAAAATACTGTTACATTGTACAAGTATAGTAAAGCTCTCCTGAACATTCATAAATAAAAGTTCATTAATAAAAAAAATAATCAATATAATTTTTAAATTGATTTAATGGGAATTTTAGGTGCTATTTGACAAGTTATGAGATTCATAAATAAAAGTTCATTAATAAAAAAAATAATCAATATAATTTTTAAATTGATTTAATGGGAATTTTAGGTGCTATTTGACAAGTTATGAGATACCGGTAGTTAAAAAGAGAATTAGCAGTACTCCTCTTCTCAGTCTGATCAACTGCCAGTGGAAAATAGGCCATTAACTATTTCTTTCCATTTCTTCCATTCTCTAGATATTTTCTCCAGCTCTTGACAATTTTTATAACCCGGTATATTTTTGTTGACATCCCTTTAACAAGTTTAGGGAAATCATTCCTGATTTATGTATTAAAATGAACAGAACGCTCATTTGTAGTACACTGCATTAGATTTTAAAAATTATATTGAGTACAATTATGTATACTTTTATGTACTGGTACTCTAAATTTAAACTATAAAAGATAATATTTTAGGGAGATGTAATCTCCTTTTAAAATAATTTCAAGAAAAAAACACCTGATTTAAAACATACAAATACAAATACAAGTTCAATCACAAATACAAGTTCAATCACAGATTTCACAAGAACTCAGAAACAAAATTGTATAAATTTTATTAAAAAAATAAGCAGTGCTGAATGAAGTTATCAATAAGCACTACCATTAGTTGCAGTATTTGTATATTTGAAAATAGGATGTCACAATCATCTTTGACAATGAAAATCTTGTTGTTTCATTGTCTCTCATGTATCTTTAGTGTTTAATAATTTCTGAAAAAAAAATACATTTTATTTATTACTCATAAAAATATATAAAATACATACATTATAAAGTTATGATCACACTCATTTTAAAGTATAAACATTTATTTTTCCCAGTTATTATATGTTACGTTTATAACACAAATCACTAGAGACACATCACTAGACAAAGGACTAGCAAACTAATCATTAGCAAAATTTCACTAGGCAAAGGACTAACAAACAAATCACTAATGATACATAACTAGACAAGTGACTAACAAACTAATTACTAATTACACAAGACTAGTCAACTGACTGGAGAATTAATCACGGAAAATAGTAAAGTATTGGAGAGGTGGGCTGAATATTTTGAGGACTTACTGAATGCAGACAATAGACAAGAAGAAGATTATCAACTCCCACAGGGAGGACCAGACCCGTTTATACAATGCCCAACCCTAGAAGAAACCAAAGAGGTAATTAATTACATGAAAAATCACAAAGCTGCATTAATAACCCCAATACACAAGAAAGGCTCCAAACTTCAGTGCACAAACTACAGAGGAATCTCCCTATTAAATGTTACATACAAAATACTGACGAAACTTATTGCCAAAAGACTACAACCTTACACTGAAGAAATGCTAGGTGATTACCAATGCGGATTCAGGCCTAACAGATCAACGACTGATCAGATTTTCACCATCAGATGCCTATTAGAGAAATGCTATGAATTTAATATACCAGTACATCAACTCTATGTCGACTATAAAATGCCTATGACAGCATCAAAAGAAACTATTTATATGAGACTCTGCAGGAGTTTGGGATACCTAACAAACTGACAAGGCTAATACATGTAACACTAAACAACTCAAAAAGCAAAATCAAGATTCAAGGAGAATATTCCAGGGAATTTCATATTAGACGAGGCCTAAGACAGGGAGACTCACTGTCATGTATGCTCTTTAACCTAACATTGGAGAGAGTTATTAGAAACATACACATTGACACTCGAGTAACGATAACAGGGTACTTTCTGAGTGAAACTCAAGACCCACAACCAACGGGCACACTCTACAACCAACCACTTCAGTATCTTGCATATGCTGAAGACATAGCACTTCTAGGGAAAAGTATAAAAGACATATCAAAATCCTTTATTGAATTAGAAGACGCATCTTTACAAGCAGGGCTGGAAGTTAACAACCAAAAAATAAAATACATGACCATGATAAGAGAGGAACAAACAGATGAAACAATTAAAATTAGAAACCAAACATTTCAAAAAGTAAATCAATTTAAATACCTAGGATCCTTGTTAAATGAAAGAAACGAATTACTAACAGAAATAAAAGAAAGAATATCAGCCGGAAACAGGGAATACTTCAGTAGTCAGAAAATACTCAAAAGTAAAAACATTACAAGAGAAACAAAGAAAACTATTTATAAAACTGTGATCAGACCAGTTGTAACACATGCAAGTGAAATTTGGACCTTGACAAAAACAGCAGAAAACCTATTAAACACATGGGAGAGGAAAGTTCTCAGGAAAATATATGGGCCAACAAAGGTTGAATATGGATGGAGAATACGAACCAACCAGGAATTATACAGTCTATATCAGGATCCTACGATAGTGGCAGAAATAAAAAGAGGCAGTCTACGCTGGGCAGGACACCTAGAGAGAATGCCAAATGACAGAGGAACGAAGAGGGTGCATCACCAATACCCCAGAGGAAAAACGCTAAAAGGCAGACCTAGGCTTAGGTGGATAGATGATGTAGAGAATGATCTACAGCAGCTGAAAGTCCAAGCATGGAAAAGAAAGGCATTAGTTAGGTCTGAGTGGAAGAAAGTAGTGAGGCAGGCCAAAGCCCTACATGGGCTGTAGCGCCACAGGGATGGATGGTCTGAGTGGAAGAAAGTAGTGAGGCAGGCCAAAGCCCTACATGGGCTGTAGCGCCACAGGGATGGATGGATGGTCTCTAAATGGGAGATGGGACCTCGGAGGAAAAGGGAAGGATGGATCTATCAGTGCGGTCGTGAAATAGTTCAGAGCTGGATGAGAAAAGTTATGTTTTATGTGCATGTGAATGTATTATATTACTAAATAAAGGGATCTCTATCAACACAGTGAATGTTTCAAATAACAATTAGAAAAATACTCTTGTTGATTATTGTACCTCTGCAGTTGCCAACTTTTCTACTTCTCAGATTCTTTGAAACCAATACTTTTGTTGTTGTTGACAAAGCTCAGTAAAAATACAACAAAACACCAACTTTTTAAACATGGTCCTTGACATAGTTGGATGTGACCAAATTGCCGAGTCTGGACAAAAAATTTTGCACAGTTGCTCCGGATTTTCAGCTCCGACTTTTATGAAATGACGTCCTGGCTGATAATGTTCACTCTTACAGGGATATAAATAGAGCATTTCGACATACACATTGTGTACATTAAGGTTGAGATTTTTGGACCAGAAAAGAAATCACATGATCTCCGACCCCCATTAATTGGCTACTTCCAATCCTCAGATCTTAACCAGAGGCGTAGCTAATGGGGGGCAGGTGGACAGATTTCCCTGGGTTTCCAGATTAGCTAGGGGCGCCAAAATGTGCTTTGATATTATTTTATTGATGAAAACAATGGGTTTGGGAGCTGAAAAAAGAAAAGGGGACTCTTTAAAACGAATCTTGTCCCCGTACGCAAAATACTCTAGCCACGCCTCTGATCTTAACGACTTTGGAATTGTTCATGTTATCTGTCAAGGCTGAAAGAAAGTTGAATTTTATCGGTCAGCGGGTTAAGTTGGAAGTATGTGAAAGATACAAAAGTTTGTAGTACGAGATTTTGACTCAGCCGCCAGTCCAAGGCCGTCCACATTGCTAGACAACCTTCTCTCTCCCAGGTTCCTGTGCTATCACCGACCGGGGTTCACTGTGACCGATACCTTAAGTAGTTTTGTAGGCCGAGACAGATTAGAAGATTGGCGGGATCGTTCAGACACACCCGAGGACATGGCGTTCATGGGTCTTCCAGGTCAATGACTGTAAAGGTGGAATCAATATTAACACATTTTATTCCAAGTTGTCTTCTGATCTATTGCTCCAGCACTCCTATATATTATATGTATGTACAACGGAGAGACCAAACAAATGTCATCTTCTGGTTTCGCCCGAGACCAAACCTAAAGTTATAAATGACTTTTGGCCGAAACCGAAGCAAGATTTAAAAACTATGTCTTGAAACAATGATACAATAAAAAAAACATTCAACATTATCTCTTGTGCATGTATTTCTCCTCTGGTATGGCTGCTTCCTATTCACAACCTGCCCCCCCCCCCCCAAATCATCTTGCTTTATAGTGATAGTAATTAGTGGGGGGGGGGACTGTAGACCAAATTTGTAACGGTTTAACCCAGTCAAGAAAGTTTTTTTTTTTTTTTTCGGAGACGACTATTATATTAATCAATAAAGAGCAACGGGTATGGTGTAGGACTATTGTTAAAATGTCGACAGGTAGGGTGTAGGACTGTCTGTATGACTATTCTTTAAAGACTGGCAGGTAGTGTGTAGGACTGTCTGTAGGACTATTCTTTAAAGACTGGCAGGTAGGGTGTAGGACTGTCTGTAGGACTATTCTTTAAAGACTGGTAGGTAGGGTGTAGGAGTGTCTGTAGGACTATTCTTTAAAGACTGGCAGGTATGGTGTAGGACTGTCTGTAGGACTATTCTTTAAAGACTGGTAGGTAGGGTGTAGGACTGTCTGTAGGACTATTCTTTAAAGACTGGTAGGTAGGGTGTAGGAGTGTCTGTAGGACTATTCTTTAAAGACTGGCAGGTATGGTGTAGGACTGTCTGTAGGACTATTCTTTAAAGACTGGCAGGTAGGGTGTAGGACTGTCTGTATGACTATTCTTTAAAGACTGGCAGGTAGGGTGTAGGACTGTCTGTATGACTATTCTTTAAAGACTGGTAGGTAGGGTGTACTGTCTGTAGGACTATTCTTTAAAGACTGGCAGGTAGGGTGTAGGACTGTCTGTAGGATTGCTTGTTTAAAAGACGGCATACATTATAGAAAATGAGAAGCTAACTTTTTTGGGCTATCGTTTGAACCCACAGGGTACTTTCTCAAAACAGACCCGGTGAAAAAAAAACAAAAAACTGCTCCCGGTTAAGACCTGGTCAACAATAATTTTAAAATTATTAATTTATCCGTAATCCAAAACTAATGACTATGAACCTATACTTGAGGTGAGAGTCGATCAATAGCAGTTGGTTCAGCGTTAATTTGTTAGTAATTGAAGTCAAACATACGAAACAATAGTTTTTTTCCGCACTGTTTACCTTTGCCTATAACAACACTTATGAGTTTGACAATGGTCAATCAAAACGATTGTCTTTAATGAATGAATTGAATACACTTAGGGTTCCCAATTTTAAAAAAAACAACAACATAACAGGAAGTAATTTTTAAAAAAATAAAATAATTGAAATATTATCATTCGTTAGTTGATGTTTTTGTCCCAAGAAAACTTTTTACCTTTTCCTAAGTCAAATTGTTATTTAATTTTTGTTTAGAAATATTGAACAAGTAGGTCATTATGAAGCAGCAGGGACCAGTGTTCGCAGAGGATTAGTCATATATATCATATCTATACCGAAACCAAAACCGAAATTCGGTAAGACTCTAGTAGAGTGTACAAGGTGTGACAATTATTTTATTTTTGTTAAAGATAAATTAATTTAATGACTGCTTAACTCACGCGTTGGTGACGTGAAACAGACACGTCAGCATCCCAAGGTTCAATGTAACAGTGCTGTGACCAGTTCTCATAGTCACATCGTGGTTCGCAATCGTTTAATACAAAAGGATGCTCGAATATAATCGTGGTAATATTGAAGGAACCGTGACTTGCGATCAATTCCTATGATTGCATGCCGCATTGATCATGATACTGAATGAAGATGATCGTCCTGACCAGCGCCATGTTGAACAAACTGCGTCGTTGTGGGTTGAGGCTATGTCGTGGCATACAGGAAATAAAAAAATCTGTGAGTAATTTCAAAATGACCAGTAATCTTCCTTTGAATATCGCCGTGCTGTTGCTTTAGTGTTTTCACAATTTAACTGTTTAGACAGATATTACAAATGTTGCCGACACGAGTGTGTCGTATAGTTCTGTGCGCTTGATTTCATTTGTGACCTAATCATTTCCCTCGGCTGATCCAAAGATTATTAATAAGCGAGGAGATAGGCTTAAATCGTTTTCCTAACGTGATGGCTTACGCTGATTGTGTATGTCTGTGTGTGACTATGGGAGGTGGTCAATTTGAAGATGACGGTGGACGTTTACAATTTAATCGGGGGGGGGGGGGTGTCATTTGAAA
>CAXITT010000468.1:354062-407317 GCA_964033795.1 Lymnaea stagnalis | reverse complement strand
GATTATACAGGGGTGGGGGGGGGGGGGAGGAGGAGAGGGGGGTCATTAAGCCGTTTTAGGTTCTCAGGTGTGATTGGGAAAAACTGAGTTAAACATTTGTGATAAATAATTGTTAAAAGTTTACTTTTATGTAGCACAGAGCTTTACAGCTGCCTTTGTCATTGTTAGCGCTTTACAGATATCTACCTGTCATTAGTAGCGCTTTACATATACCTGTCATCATTAGATTTTTTGCATTTACCGGTCATTATTGGGGCTCCACATTTACCTGTCGTTATTGAGGTTTTACATTTACCTGTCATTATTTAAGCTTTAAATTTACCTGTCCTTATTAGCAGTGGCGTAGCTAGGGGTTGGTGTCACACGGTGCGGTAAACTCGTGGTGTCAAACTCCTCCTCCCGACTTCCACGATGGATTGTTGTTGTTAAAATAAGTCTTAGAGTAGTGGTTCTTAACCTGGGTTCGATCGAACCCCAGGGGTTCGGTGAGTCAGTCTCAGGGGCTCGGCGGAGGTCCCCAAAAAAATCAGAACAAAAAAACATATTTTATTTTTCCTATTAAGAAGGGTTCGGTAAATGCGCATTTGAAACTGGTGGGGTTCGGTACCTCCAAAAAGGTTAAGAACCACTGTCTTAGAGTATAACAATGACAAGAACAAAAACAAATTAATTGAAGGTCAGGAGGTAAATGAATTGTAAAATTGTAACAACGGTAAGTTATAGTTATTTTTACATTAAAATTTTTATTTTAAAATTTTCCTTTCCTGATCTTCGAAGCTGCAAAGCTGACAATCATTTGATCAAAATCAATATCCTTCACCGTATCACTTTCAATTGATAGTCGAGCCAAATCAGAAATCCCATGGTGGATAGTAGATAGTTCTTGATAAGCCTTAATTTTGAAAAGCTCCGGTCACATGAAGCCACAGACACGCAGATTCTAAGAAACTATTGAAGGCTTAGCGAGAGTATTGGAAGAGATTCTAGGAAGTCCTTTTCAGCTATGAATTTCAAAACAACAAATACTGACCAGTCAATGACTTTGTGAAATCCAATATTAGCTGTCTTTAGGTGTCTTCTAAGCCTCGGTAGTTCCTTTAAAAGTTCAACTTCTGATAATTCAACATAGAAAGAGGTTAAATTTTGGCACGAACACCAATAACTCTTCTTCACTTGCTGATAGTGGACTGTTGGGTTGAACACCTCCCAAAAAACATATTTACTACTTCCTTGATTGTAATGATCTGATCTGGGGTTCAGAATGAAAGCGATCAATACTAAGCAGCATCTACCTGTTTTTTTTTCTTCTCGCAGAGAGGGTCCAGCATCTATTAATTGTTCTCCTGATATTCTCTTCTTAAACCTTAATCCTCTCTCTACCAAAATTGCATGTCGGTCTGATGTTAAAAAGGCCTTTTCAATGGCACGCTCCACCAAGTGACAGCGCTTCTCGTGCAGAAACAATCTCAAGGCCTCTGGGTTGGTCATCACTTTGTCAAAAGTAAAGCCTTCAGATACTACTGTGTAGATTAACTTCCTGAAGTAGATCAGACCAAAGGTAAAAGTAGCAGATCACAGACAGCATGTAAAAGACCCTGTGCTGTATGAAAAGCGTGCCCAAATGTTAAGGGAGGTGCTAGTGAAGAATCGGCGAAAATATTAATTTTTGAGTGTTTTTGGGTTTTGATATATTTATAATAAAAAAATTAAATACATTTAAATTAATTATTAGTTATTATTATTTATAAAAGATAGAACATTTTGTAGAATATTATTTTGTTAACCTTATATATGGGTAAAAAGACATTTTAAAAAATGTTTGTACTTTTTACCGATTCGATTCATGTACTTAGACTAGCCCGACCACATTGTATTTGGTATCAATGGAAAGCTTTATTACTCAGAATTTAGATACATATAGCTCCCTGTCACTTACGAAAGTTACCGAACACTTCAATCGGCGTTGAATCATTTTGATGCATCAACCTTGAAAGTTTAATAAAGGATGCATTTGGATTGGTTATACGTGTGGACAAGTCACGAGTGATGGGTTATCCTTTTATGAGATTGGGTTAGACTGAGCAGTGTGTGCTCTGTAAATATGCAGTTTTTCAAGGTGTCACCTCCCCTGGGATGGTGTCACTCGGTGCGGTCAGCGTCCCTGCACACCCCCCACCCCCCCAGCTACGCCACTGATCATTAGCGCTTTACATTTACCTGTCATTATTTTGTGCAATTTAAAATGATCAATTAGCAATTACTTTTGTACAAATACATAGGCCTCTCCAATAGGTCAACTATTTAATTGGGGAAGTAAACGATTTCTTGAAGTTCTTGGGTTTTATCCTTTAAATCAAACTGTAAATATTGCTTATCTTAGTGCATATGAACATGTTAGAAATGTGAAAATTATCACGGCCTTCAAAACTGCCCTCAAGACCCATCTCTTCAAACTGTACTAAACCGACGCATCCTCAACTCTCTCTGACTGATAAACAACGCTCGAATCTGCTGGGTGCTGTCCATGGCTAGACAGGGGTAGATAGTGCTTGGGTGGGTGAGGTCAAGCTTTTTACCAAGTGTTGGTTTTAAATGTATACGTTTCTGCAATTGCTAATTTTTATGTGAAGCGCAGTGAGCCTTAGCCCTAGGCTGGGGTACAGCAGTGAGCCTAACCCTAGGCTGGGGTACTGCGCTATATGAAACCACCTAATAATAATAGTATAGAGAGAGATCACAATTTTATGATATATATATATATATATTTATATATATATATGTATAAATATATATATATATATATATATATATATATATATATATTACGAACATTAAAATAACGAGGGAAGGACGCCTCGTGCAAAGGTTATACGCTGTTAGTTGTGCGCATGAACAAGGATTTAAAGGAACGAATTGTGGCAGACACATTGAAGACATTATATAGATACAAGCGCCTTAATATGATAGCAGAAACACACTGAACGTTTTGTTGGGACACTAACTCATTATATGTGCCAGTAAAAGATACACGAACTTGATAAATGCTGAGTACTTTTTTTAGGTAAATGGAGTCGAAAACTTACATCATTTGGACGTCGATTATTCTAAATATTTTGTAGAGTCACGCTCGTTTCAATTTAGCAAAGGTGCCTATTTAAAAAAAATAAAAAATTATGTGGTACATTATTTTAATCTCTTCTCACTTTAAGAAAGAAAGAAAACAAAAGACGACACCTAATGTACAGTGAATTAATGGGGGATCTCGCGTTGATCAGTTCGTCTCCTGACTTCACTATACTATTCACCTATGATAGAGCTAAATTTATTACCAAGAAACAAAAGGGGAGCATCCAAGTTGGTTGGACTGTTCCTAAAGAATTAGATGTATTTTTAAATAAGCCCTCCACAGTAAACTGCAAAACAAATTAGAGCCCGTAAAACCTGGAAGTTTTATGTCATCCTACCACAAGTATGTTGATTAAGTCAGAGTGAACAGTTGTTCAAATATCATCCCACGTGTCTAAGAATTTTTACTTTAGGGGACTTGAAAAATCTCATGTTTTTCTTCTTTCAAGGGAAATAAATCATGTTAAATTCTGGTCAAATGTATCTAGTTATTGGTTCCCCTTTTTATTAGACATTTTTAAATGTGCACAAATTTCATCAGGCTTAGAAATAAAAATATGACAAGTTTGGGACGATTCCCCTGAAATAATTTTTTTCTAAAATCTTATTTTTTTGGGTGAAAAAAACAAAAAAAAAAAAAAAAAAACCCAACCTTTGAAATAAAAAGCAACTCCATTACTCAAGAATGATTAAAACAATATTAATTATATGTCAATGTCGTTTCGATTTTGTACCTTTTACAGGCCTATTCCTAGACCATTTTTTGCGTACTTAACAGGCATATCAAGGAAATCCCTCTAAGTTTGTTTTGGGACACTCTATGTAAACATTTAATAAACGGTTTTTATTTCGGGTTCTTTACTTTATGGCAAGCTTTCTATGTTGTTAGAGCTTTACCAATCTTAGTAGTAGGCCTGTTTTTTTTTTAAAATTTTTTCCAAGAATTCTCTGAGCAATGTCATAGACTTTTTAAATTTCAATTCGTTTCGTCTATCCAACAGCTTAATGGTGCTGGTGTACTAAGTGTAGACACTTTGGAAGAACATTCTTATATCTCACAGTGGATGCAGAAAAATGATCCATTTCAGTAGGTTGACATATTTTAGAATGATTTAGGTTATTGTAGCCTATGCCTACTTATACATAAATCATAAAATGTTTAATGCATCGCATTAAAATTTAACCACCAACGCTATTGTCATCATTCGTGGTATTAAAATTCTGGCAGCCATGTGCTGTAAATTAAGCAACAACCGGTTTAGTACTTGTCAACAACCGATTCTGTACTTGTCAACAACCGGTTCGGTACTTGTCAACAACCGGTTCGGTACTTGTCAACAACCGGTTCGGTACTTGTTAGTTGTAGAAAAAAAAAACGTCAATGTGACATGTATGGGTATATTTTAAAAAATTGTATTCTTTTGACATTTTTTAACAACTGGTTCCGTAGAATTGTCAAAACTCAACGATTGGTTCATCCGGCCGAACTGGCTCCAGCACATCCCTGAATCTTGGTATAGGCAGTAATTAGTGTAATGGATGACATGTACTTAGAACACTATTGGTCATAGTAAAAAATACAAATGAACCAAGGCACTTAGCCCTTAGTTGCGTCATTTAGCTCAGGCAATGTACAAAAATAATGTGTCGGGAGAAAATGTGAAATGAATTATTTCTTTCAGACAGCAATGGTACACAAGTGGAGTGAGAGTGGGCACTAGCAACACTAACATAAATCTGACCAGCTCTGGTTTCATTTGGGAGTCAACCGGACACATTGTGGAAAATTTCCTCATGCCCTTATGGATAACACCGCCAGATCCAAAATTATTGACAGGAGTAATAATTTATACGTATGGAGGTAAGTTTTACACAGATATAACAAATATATATAATACAGATATGACAATTCTGTTATTAAAATGGATTTAATTAGTGTTAATTTTAGTGCCAATACTGTTAAAGCAGTTCTAAAAATAATTTCCTTAAAGTTAAAAAATTAACATATGTTTTTTCCATTCAAAATTGGAATGCTCTAAAGTATTAAATATAATAATCTCATTGATGTTTTGGAGTAGCCTAACTATTAATTTACAATAGCTATTAACTATGCCATGTAGCACAGAAGATCTGGTCATAACTGTTGGGGTGGACCAGAGCATCTTTAGAAAACAACTTCACATTGCCACCATTTTATGGTCTACTTAGAAATGTTATGTACAGAGCTTATGATTGATTTTCTTTAAAAAGTGTATATTAATATAAGAGGCAAATTGAGTTAATATCATAAAATAATTTATTTTTAAAAATTTGAAACATGTTTCTAGCAAATGTATTATTTTTCTGACAAAAAGGACTTCTTATTTTCTTCCTTGTCCAGCATTAGGTCCTGGTTGGATGTATGTTGATGGCTCTGTACCCAGGCCTTATATCTGTAAGATAGCCACAAACGAAGCTTACAGAATCGTTCTGACAAACAGAGGATATGGTAAACAATTAAGAATAATTAAAATTGATTTAAATTCCGTAAAAAATAAGACCAAGCACTCACAAAAACAAAACAGGTTCTCTTCCACTTGCAGAATGATTCATTTCATGAAGACCCACCATAATTTTCAATGTCAGCTTTTCATTTACAAGATGTGTTTTTATATTTGATACATTTTTAATAAATAAGTTGAAAGCCTTTTAATCATTAATAAGTCCATTGCTGCCAAATCATCATATTTTAAATAACTTGTTAGGCCTTATTTATAATGAAGACAAGCACTTTAACATGTTTTTAATGAAACATTGATTTTAATTTTATTCTTTGAATGTTAAACACATTTGTTTCAGGACAGGTTTGAATAGGCTAACTCTTCATTTAAATTGTAGTAACTTTGCTGTAGATGACTGTTAGTGGAAGCCTTAATAATTATAAATTATATATTTTTTTAAATAATCATAAACTACACTGATTTAAAAAAATCATAACTTTGATTAAAAATTTTTAGACCAAAAAATATCAACAACAGACAAACAATTATTTTATTACACAGCACTTGTTGCTTCCCATTCACTGATCATAAACGTAATTAAAAATAAACTATTTAATTTCCAGATTATGGAATAGAAGATGCTGACATGGAAAATCTTGAATTCGGTCCCTATTTTATCCAACAACCACACAGTGTAGTGGTTGTAAGTCTGACTGAACCATTGACAATTGAGTGCATTGTGCAGGCCAATCCCCCCCCTGTGTATAAATGGTATAGGGGAGCTAATTATAATCAAGAAGTAAATGAAAATTTAGACCCAAGGTAAGGCTCCACACACAACTTGTCATAGATATATAAACAGAAGTAGTCAGTAGTACAGAAAACAAGAATAGAAATGAAGAAATTAAGAAGCATTTTTTAAACTTCATTTACACGCACTCTATTTTGCTATTTATTTTTCAAAAAGCCAAATTTTTCTTAAATTTATATATATATATATATATATATATATATATATATATATATATATATATATATATATTTATATATATATATATAATATATATATATATAAATAAATAGAAATAAATAAACATGTGTGAGTGTATATATATATAAGAAAAGTCTTGACCCTAATCTTTATTCCAACAGATATTCAATCACTAATGGTAAATTGACAATAGTACCTCTATAGAAATAAATAAACATGTGTGAGTGTATATATATATAAGAAAAGTCTTGACCCTAATCTTTATTCCAACAGATATTCAATCACTAATGGTAAATTGACAATAGTACCTCTCAATGATATTAAAGACACAAACACTTACAGATGTGCTGCTGAAAATAAGTTTGGCAGGATCATTAGTAACAGTGTGGACATTTCATTCGGATGTGAGTGAGATTTTTTTTTCTTCCAAAAAGATAAAACTTATTTCTTTATACTTTATAATATATTGAAGCTATATTAGTTTTGAAGGTATTAATTTACCCCTCTGAGTGACTTAAAAATGTAACTGTTTCATTTTGAAATTATATTGACATGACATTGGTAAAGAGATTTTTAACTTTAAACTTCATTTATGATGTTAATTCCCCCTTTTAAAAAAAAAAAATATGATACACCCTTTATTATTCTGATATTTATCACATGTCAGACTTGGGTGAATTCAACAATGTACAAGATGCTGGAACAAGAGGAAAAGCGTTTGAGGGAGCAACTGTTGAGTGCAGTAAAATTAATTATAAGCCAGGTATGAAGCTGATACTCAAAAAATAATTTTAACATACTTAATTTTTAATCTTATTTTTGCTTTATGTCAAAATAGTTGTTTTATATGATGTTTTAACTCATACTTGATAATCTTTTTCCTAAGAAACATTTTAAATTAAGCTGTATTTGAATTACTTTGCATTTCTCTAAATACACTTTAAACCTGACACTCTGAACCTAACTGTCCTCTATTCCTGGGCTCCTGGATATTAACGAGAAAAAACCAACATGATATAGAAAAATGTTAGTTACATGCAAACAAGTGGTTAGAATAAGATGGAACTTGGAGACACTGTAGAAAATAGGTCAACCTATCTTTCATCAGCCACTCATTTCATTGTGAATTCTCAGAATTTTTTCATGTCAAACCACACAGTCAATTCATACACATGGGGGCAGACATTTGCAATGGATTAGTTGATTATTTATAGTTTGTGACGCATTTTTTTCAAGTAGTAGGCAAAGTATCCAAAATTAGGTATAGCGGCAGATTTGGAAATTACAGAAAAAGCTGTAGAGCACTCTGGTAGGGTTAAAATAGCAAATTAATTTTTGTGGTTGAATTGAATAGACATAGATAAAAATATTCATTTGTGTACTAATTTTTAAAAACAAAATTTCATTTCAGCTATTGTTTACACCTGGATTAAAAATGGGCTTCAGTTTGTAAGGCCAGAATTTCAAACTTATATTTTTATTTCAAGAAATGGAAAACTTTATTTTTCCGAAATAACACAGACAGATGAGGGTGCATACACTTGTATTGGTAAGATGATACAAAGCCTTTGAGCATAAAAATGTATCTGCTTGTTAAATAAACTTCAAAATTTTAAAAGTAATTCTCTGTTTCCAAAGTCATTAATTTTTTTTAAATGGAAATGTGCATTGTATGGAGTGTAAGGTATAGGTGATAGAAAATACTAATTTTAAGAACTTTTGATTATTTAAAAAACAATTTTGATGGCATTAAAACTATTGTTTGTCAGCCGGCATGAACAATGGCTGCTCCTCCATTTAGTATGTCATTGTTTTAAAAAGAATCATTTAAAATTAATAGTAAATGTACAAATTACATGTAATAATGTTCCCTGCATTTCTTTTTCCTTTCACCATCAAAAGAAAAAATACGCCTATATAAACATACAGGGTGGCCCAGAAATAGTGAGAACATCTTGTAACAAAGGGTTATATAATAGAGTTAATATAATTTTTTGTCATTGACAGTTGTATGAAAATTATTATGCTAATCATAAAACATGTTCTTCTCCTCCCCGCCCCCCCCTTTACTCTCCATGCTTTTCAATTATTTATTGTAAGCATTGGTGTTTCATGTATGCTTTTGACAGTAAAGCAATGTTATCAAATTTTTTTGGGCCACCCTGTATATCACAAGTCCATCATCAACTACAATTTGCGTATTACCAGTTTCTTTAATGACATTTCACCTCCCTAAAACTTGTCCTAAACCAAATCTAATTTTTCACTCTCAGTTAGCCTGGCCGGTGTCAATCAATTTACAGTTGGAAGCTCTCAGCCACCTTCCAGAAACAGCCTCCCCATTCCACTCATTGTTGATGCTCAAAGTAAGAATTTAACAGCATTTTCTATTAAACTGCAATTTTGTTTAAAGGTTTCAAAATGATAAAATCTTAAAACATAAAACTGGTTTGTATTTAGGTTGAAACTGATTATAAGAGTGTGCCCTTCCATTGTTTTTCAGTATTGTGGAATCAGACATAATGCAAAAAAAAAAAAAAAAAAAAAAAAAATAATGTGGCTTTATTTTAATTTTTAAGCAACCAATAATCCTCAAAATAAAATAAAATTAATTATAAATATTATGTGTTCAGTACTTAAAAAAACAACAACACACTACGATGGAAATGTTTTCTTTTACAGCTCCTCAAGCAAACTGGGGACCAATTATTCAGAATGATTTTATATCAGTGTTCCCAACCCCGCCACTTGCTGGCCAGGATATCAGGCTTGAGTGCTTTGCCTATGGCTCGTAAGTTATATTATATCAGTCTGTTATATATGTTTCTGTCATATGTACTCTGGTCTTTTAAAGTGTACTTTCTATAGATCTAATTAAGTAGAAATTTAACATTCAGATTAAAATCATCTCTAATTCTATCAGTTGTGTTTAGGAAACATCGATATTTAATTTTAGCTAACAAAAATAATAATCCAAGAAAATCTTGTGTCATTAATTAGATATTGTATCAATTGGGTCTCGGCATAAAATCTAAAAATAAAAGTTAAAATTCAGGTCAACTTCACCATTTTCCTACACATGGGCACGAGAAGACAAGCCAATGTCTAAAAATGCTGTGATAATGGACAGTAACAGAGTGCTTGTCATACCACAAGCACAGCTTGAAGACAGTGGGGTTTACAGGTACATTCTAATTATTATTTCTGATCTTAAATGAAATAACTTCCTTAAACTGATCTACTTCCATCACCAAGTTGTATCTCATACTTTATTTATTGCAATCACACAATTTTCAAACTTACAATAATGTCCATGAGTTAGGAGTCCTTTTGCTTAATTTCTTTTCAATGTAAAATTCCTATGAAGAAGTGGTGTAAATTTTACCCGCTTAACTACAGGTGGTAGAGCCTGATCATTTTCTGAAGTAGGCCTTTCACATGGATGTGGCCAGGGTGAGGGAGTCAGCTTGGGCTCATATGGCTTGTTCTCATGATCATAGGGGCCTCAAATTAATTTTTCAACTTATTTCTTTAGTCCATTTACACCGAAAGAGCTTTATAAATACAATTTGGTAATTTTAAAAAAATCTTTTGACAGCCTTATAAACATGCATGTCGCGATTCTTTTTCCACATTTGAAAGTAACTAATACAAGGCTATTATATGTTGCAAATAAATGTGACACTAAAGACTGTTCCATATCTTGCAGATGCACTGTCAGTAGAGGCGCATCAGCTAGTGATACCAAGACATTAAAATTGACTTTAGGGGGTAAGAAGTTGATATTATTTTGTGTACTTTGATTATTACAAAAAATCTTTAGGATAAAATTTTTACTTTACATATTTTTTGCCAAATATCAATACAATTAAAATTGATTTATTTTTTTACCTATGAAGTGTACCACCTATGTCTCAACTGCAGTTAAAAAATAAAGTTGAAACTGACAGAAAAATCCAATTTTCTATTCTTTTACCAGTTTTCCTTAAGATATGACCTTAACAGTTGCAGAATAGCTGAACATGTATACAAAACACTTAATAAACATGGTAAAGACAAAGTGCAGTAAATCTAATTTTAGTATTTTACCAATGCTTAAGGAAGAAAAAAAAATTATTATTGCCAAACGGCCCTTTGTTAAATGATATGTTAAAAATGTAATTATTCTTTTTATGTTTTTAGCCAAACCTTATTTTATCAGTCAACTACAGAACCAACATGCAGATATAGACTCCCAGCTCACCTGGATTTGTAATGCTAGGGGCAGCCCTGACCCAGTTTACAGTTGGTACAAAGATGGGATAAATATAGATACAGATATAAACAAACGCATCAGAGTAAGTTGAATGTTGTTAGAACTGTAGCCAAAAGAAACGGTCAATAGAGTCAGATCCACTAGAGTTACGACGAGCTTTTATCTTTGGAAATGCTTAAATAATTACGCTTCTAAAACTTTTGACTCACACTTATTACCCTAACACCAAAAACACCAACAGCCTGGAGACTTTGGAAAACAAGCTGATCCTGACTTATGGAACCTTGGCATGAATATCATGTTTTCATTCATATGTTATCCTTCGCTCTGCCCTTTCATGTTACGACCAATCTCAGTGGACTTACTTCACCTCTTTTCTTTCCCTTTTTGCCTATATTTAATCTCTTACCTACTTATTTTCTGTCAGAATTCTTTCGCTGCCCTCTCAGATACTACTTTTGAGCTAAGTGCTATTTTTATTTAATTCTGTTTTTTACTGTTGTTTGGTCACTGATAAAGGCTTCTTGTCGACAAGTTCGTTGTTTTGTTGCATTCAATTTTTCAGGTTTTCCCATATTTTGTTTCACTCATTTCCTTTTTTGCTAACCTGATTGCAGTCTTTCCCCTTATTACTGAATAATATCACATATGTTTGTGAGATTACCTTGATTATATTATAGGTGTCCTCTTAACTTGACAGAACTGATACTTATTAGGTAAATTGCCACCCAAATTATTTTTGTAAATTTATATGTATCCTTAATATCAAAATGGGATATCCTTGTGAAACTTCAGTGACACATGCATTGAAAATGACTTGTCTAGACAACAAACATTTATATAGCTATTTTATATGTGCATTTAAATTGCTTTTTTTTACCTTAAAGCAAGCTATAAATTTAATATTGAAGAAATAAATAAAAATTGTTTTTTGCACGGGATTGTATTTTATGTTGATGCAGAAAATCAAATTATCCGTACTAGACAATGTATACATTTAGAGTATATCTCATCATAGACTTTAATGTCAATAAAATACTTAATTTTGAAGCCAACATTTTGTCATTATGTTATAAGCAGTTGTTAAATTCTTTCTGGCCTCATGGTTATTTGCTCACTGCTTGCAGGTAAAAAAATTAGACTAGAGTCAAATTTTTAAAGCATTAAAATGAATATATATATTTAAATTTTAATAAGGCATTTCGCTAAATTTAAAGGTGGAGCCCGGTTGATAATTAAACAATTATTTGTTTTGCAGATTCAGAAAAATGTTCTGACAATTAGTCAACTGGATCCTGATTTACACAATGGCATGTATCAATGTGGAGCAACCAACAGTCACGGCATATCAATCACAGCAGCACAGCTCAGAGTTTTAGGTTAGAAATAAGTTTGATTTAATTCCAAGTGGCTGCACTATTTAACGTTATTAACAAAGGGGATCGTGAAATTTTAGATAGTTAAAATAAGATACAAAATTGAGAAGTTATGTATCATATGTTTTTTTTTTGCTATAAATTGCCTAAACAATTTTTTTTAAGGAAAGATGAAGACATATAGAAGCTTCTTAATCTTGAAATATTTATTCTGAAAATTATAAACTAAATTTTTGAAATTAGGAAGAATTTTTCTTAAATTAGAGCTACAGTTGCTTTTAAATAAGAATGCTAAAATAATGACCCATTAACCAACATCATCATTTGCCTTCAGCATTTCGGCCAAACCTTAGGAAATTCCCACCACCTAAGACACTAACGGCCCCAAAAGATGGAAATGTTACAATCAGGTGCCAGCCGGAAGGTTCACCTTTTCCTAAGATTGAATGGTCTAAGGATAAATCTCCCTTAACAAGTGGTAAGTTTGAGATCATAACAGTATCACATAACATGAATGTACTGACTGAAAGAGACAGCACTCCCTAAAATACCAGTAAAACTAGAAATATTAAAGGGGGGTGTTGATATTCAATATTATTAAACATTTTGCTGTTATTTCAGTTTTCAAGTGTCAGTAAAGTATTTTTAAAGACCAGTTTTGGGGCAACATTTTTAGAAAATAGAGATGGTCCACTTACACTGAATGCTCTTGTGACTTTATAATTTAGAAGTTTAAAATTATTTACTAAAAGGATTGCATGGAATAGTTACTTCATATTAATAATAAAATCAAACAACTTTGGCCATTGGCATGTGGTGGCCTTATTTTCTTATTTTCTGTTCATGTGTGGGTTTTTGGGGTGGGAGGGGGGTGGATGGTGTCTGAACTTTTACCTTTACCTGTTGTACAATCAAACTCATTTCATCAAACTAATAATATGATCTCAGTCTTTATAGGTGCTTATTTTTTTTATTAAATGAGTTTGATTTGACTCTGATCTTAGTCTTTAGAGTTAAATAGTAAGCATGGAAAAGGATCTAGTATTCTACATGTTATTTTTAGTTCATCATGTTAGTGTCATCAGTAGTGATGCTAAGAAAAGGAAATTTTTCTGAATAATAAAATCTTTAGGTTCTTTTTCTTCACATCTTTATCATCAGGGGCTCTACATCGCGCGCCCCCCCCCCTTTCCCCACAACCCTCTCTTTTCTCCTGCCACCTCTTTCCACTTGGATTGATGCATGGCTTTAAGCCTCCATGCACCACCTCCAGCTGATGTAAGTCATTCTCTACATCGTTGATCCATCTCAAGTTTTTTTTCCTTGATGTTGTTCTCTATTTCTTTTCAACAGATGGTTCTAAATACACCATTTTTGGCAATGGAAATCTCCTTGTAACATATTTAACTACAGGAGATAGAGGAGTCTACACATGCACAGCAACAAATATGTTTGGGCAAGTTAACGCTTCAACCACTTTGGATATTGCAGGTTTGATATAAACATAATTTTCATATTCTACATCAAAAGTCTATGCTAAGAGTTATGATATTCCAGTGATCATTTCAGTGAGAATATTGTTGTTTAGTTAATTAAAGTATTGAACTCCTTGTTATACTATTATTATTTATTCTAATATGATGATAAAATATTTCATGAATTTTTTATTTAGTTTAAATGTGTTAAAATTTTAGGCTATAAATCATAATGCAAGGAAATTACACTGACATTCAAACAAATTAAATTGCTGGAAAAAATCTCTTTCAATTGCATCTATTTCTTCAAATACAGCAGATATAAATTCCACTAAGAAATAAAATGAAACAGAAGTGTGTTTACTCATAAATAGGATTTTTTACTGAATGAAAGAAATCTTAAAAATCATAGAGAAAATCTGCATTTTTGTATTACATTGTGTAACTTTAAGATAAGGATTTCAAAAAAAGTTATCATTCTTAAAAAAAAAAATAGGTTGATTGATTTATTACATTTTTTTTTATACAGGTGGAGCAGCAATCACTTTAGCACCCTCTGATATTACTGTTGTAGTAAATCAAACAGCTTTCTTGGTCTGTGAAGCATCATTCCCTGCTAACATAGATGTTATGTACGAATGGACCTTCAATGGGTTCTCTCTATTTTTGGAGGAGGTTTACTATCGGCAGGTACATGTTGGAATATTAATGAAAAATAATTTATGGTTCATAATAAATTTTCACATTACAAATATCTTTTTTTTTTAAAAAAGGATTAATTATTTATATAAAAAACTGCATTGCTTCTAATTTAATAGAAAAAATATTTATTTTCCATTGAAGAAATAACTACAATTTTTTGGAACATTTTCTATTATTTATTTAAAATTAGCGTAATTTATATAGATTTGACTGATAATAACAAATCTACTTGTATATCTTTCTTAACAATTTAATACATTTAGAATTTGAAAATCCCTGTATGTAGACATTTGAAGTCTTACAAAGATTTAATTGCTATTCCCACAGGTTCAAGATTCCACAACAGGAAGCAATGGCCTGTATGTGGTAAATGCTCAGTTCCGACATGACGGCAAGTACACTTGTACAGTTCGCACACCTTTCAACTATGAATCCCGATCAGCTTATCTCACAATTAAGGGTGAGTAATACTTTCTGAAGTTTTTCCCCTCTTATTTCTTTACGAATATGAGATATATTTTAATGAATAAAATTTTGAAAAATATAATTCCATCATTTTTATTTTGATCGCCTCATGATAACAGTTAATTTTTTTTTTTGGGGGGTTGTCTTAATTCTTTTCAGGACCACCCAAACAACCTGCAGGAGTGCACAGCATGCCAGATTCGACAACTTCAAACTCAACAATCATTGCTTGGACCCAGGGATTTGGCAGTGGGGGTACCATAAGTGTACACATCATTCAAGCATCTAATGAGTATGAACCAGAATGGATTGAGCTAAATAGTAAGAACATGCATTTTTTTATACTCTCATTTTAAGTTTACTTTTGCCATTTGTAACAATAAGAGGAGCTGTGTCAAATGTACAATTTACATGGGACAAGAGGGGAATGAGTATTTCAGCGAAGGCTAATAAATGGAAAAGATAAAGCACCTAAAATAATTACTGAGAGAAACCTGAGCTTTCAACTGTTCGTTCCATATGTCTTCTGGTTCTTCTTATTCTATATTATTGCCATTTTTAGTGTTTAGAAAAACGTTTTGTATGTATGGAATAATAAATATGATATATTATAATTTTAAAAAGAAATTTGCGTTAATTAGTCAAAGCTTCTTATGTAATAACAATTCAATTCAACTGAATTTTCTTTTTTTTTACTTTATTTTATTTTATTTTTGCACCAAGAGAAATTTAGTAAATAAAATTCACCGTAAGAATAGCATCAAACATTGCAGATCTGAAAATAAAGCAATCATTTTTGTGTTATTAATTGTTTTTTAAAAGCAGTTATAGTTCATTTTTATTCAGGTTGAATTCATTTAAATACAACAGCAATCCTCTCTTCTATCTCACCTATTACATGATTTTGAGAGATCTTTCATTGATACATCATTTTACATCTGTTTAACATGACAAAATTTGTTACAGCTCTGAGAGTTGCTGAAACTTTCAGGCAGAATGACCTACTTGAAAATAAACATTCAGCTGTGGTGGAAGGCCTTAACCCTGGTACAGGCTATATGTTACGAGTAATAGGTGAGAAATACACATTTTAAGATGTGTCATTTAGGGATACGCCCGACATGTACATGCTACAAGGTCAGAGAGGCATAACTGTGCCTTTTTAAGTGTGTTGCCATGGGCCCTGTGGGGTTTCAGAGAGGGGTACTAATCGGCACAAATGGTTTGAAAAGGGTGGTGGGATTACCAAGGATTATTTTGTAACCCATGTAACCAAAAATTAAAATTTAAAAAATCATTTTTTTTTTTTTGGCCTGTGCCTTCATCATGTTTTTAAAAAACAAATGATCTCATCATTGGCCATTAATGATTGGAGACATATTATACAGATTTATTGCATAGTTAGTGTAATAAAAATTAGATTTTTTAAATTCAAGAAGTGATTTCTCATATGTTTATTATACCCAGTAATAAAAAAAAAAAGAACTATTTTAAAATCCTATTTGTGTGTGATTTAAAGCAAAATAAATGTATGTATGGATGAAATAATATTGCCGAACACTTCATTTTTCCTTTACAAGCTTTTACTTTAAATTTTGTTTTTTATAGTTGAGCACCACCATGACAAGATAATTGGGGTCCATAAAAGATTAAAATCAAATGACATTAATAGCAGGGTCACTTCATTGTTGGGTTTTAGATCTTGTCAGGATGAATAAACTATATTTTTGGAGCCATACTATGAGTGCATTATAATACTAAATTTGCTTAGGGGAACATTATAACGGAGCTCCTGTGTATTTAATTTTCTTTACTATATATTGCATATATTGATGTTTGTCTTACAAAGCAAGTTTTTTTTCTTAAAAAAACATTGTCCTCTTTTAAATAATATTGTTGAGACGATGAAAGGCTATTTTTTTTTAACAAACCTGACAGAATTTCCATCATAACTGGATGAGCTGACTTTGACAATCAATTATTCTCACATATGAACCCTTTGTAAAAGATAAAGCCGTGGCTTAAGAGTAGGACAGCTAGATACAAATACAGTTATTTTTTTCTATGTTGAGCCTTTCTTCAAAGACAAGGACATTTCTCTCAGTTCAGTACAAATCCTACTTGTTTTACTAACTGATAAAAAAAAAACAATCAGTGACCTGAAGCTACCTTTTTTTGTTTTTTATTCATCATTTATCGCCAGAATGTCAAAAAGCCACACAAAACTTATAACTTATAACTGTATAACTTATTGTTTTTTCATTCTTATCTGGCAGCACAAAATGAATATGGCCGTGGTGAACCAAGTGATCCATCCCCAGTCATACAAACAAGAAGTGATGCCCCTGCTGTCTTTCCTCAAAATCTTCGAGGTGGCGGCGGCTCAGTTGGTGACCTAACAATTGTCTGGGATGTGAGTATAGTTTCTTGTAAATATTTCCAAAGATTGAAATGCAATAGAAATTGATAATTAGATCAATATGTAAGGTATTTTTTTCCTTCATTTCTCCAATTATAACATGCTGTTTGTCATATTTTTCTTTTTTTTTACCTTTAGCATAATATTCAAACATAGGTAAATTTACAGAATGAACTTAGCCTGTACAAAAACTCAATCCCGAATTTTGAAGCTTTTTAATTGGTTTTGAATTAAATAAATTGCTTTAAATATGGATAAAGTTAAAATTATATTCCATTATATTTTACGGATATATATGTATTTTTGATGTGTGTTCTTTTAATCTACTAGAAAAACGCTTTTAAATGTTTTTGATCGGAGGTCACTTTGATTCTGTAATTTAAAATATAGGGTAATGACTCAAAAAAGGTTTGGAACCAGTGGTTTTGTTTATTGGGATGATGTAATCAATTTTTAAAATAAACTTTTACCTCAGCTTGATGTTCTGTACATGTGTTCAAGTATGTCTTTTACTTATTGCACAATGAATTACAAGCCTAACTCTACATGAGCAAGAGAAATGTCGCTCATGAGTTACATCAATTTTTTTTAAGTGACAGTGCCTGACTTCACAGGGTTTAAACCCAATCAGTTTTTCATAATGGAAATAGAGACACACAAATCTTCATCAGGATACTAATGAAGTTAGACCTAGCTACACACTTGACATAAAATGGCATGGTCACAGAAAATGTAAAGAAAATTATTCATTTTGTTAGAAGTGGTTTGAAAATTAATTATAAGATTTGATCCAGAAAGACAACAGTTTGAAACAAACTTAAATAACAAACTGTCTTAAAAACAATATGGGTCTATGACTCTAACAAACTGTCTTAAAAACAATACGGCTCTATGACTCTAACAAATATCCCCCAATTCATTGATAGCCGCTTCACAGATCCGAATATGGCTCTAAGACTGTTGGCTACAAAATATACTGGAGGCCCCAGAACACAGATTCACTTAATGGAGGGCTCTGGAGAGTTGTGAGTATTATAATACACATAAAATTTAATTTTGCTTGGATTAACAAAAAACCTCCTGCATTTCACCCTCAGATTAGTGACCAATAAATATTTGAATACAACTGATGAAAATTAAGATCAGTTTAAATTTAAATTGAACAGTTATTAATGAAGTAGTCCAGAAATAATCTGTGCTTGGGCTTAACTGGGTGCAGTTTTTTAAAACCAGGTTGGGGTATTTTGAGAAAGACAGTCCTACACTCTACCTTTAAATGATTTCCTACAGACAGTCCTACACCATACCTGCCGGATTTTAAACAATAGTCCTACAGACATTACTACATGAATACCCGTGGCTCTTCATTGATTAATATAACAGTTGCCTCCCAATTAAGAAAAAAAATCAACCTCACCACCTGAGTTTGTCAAGCATG
This sequence comes from Lymnaea stagnalis, assembly GCA_964033795.1. Classification (NCBI taxonomy): domain Eukaryota; kingdom Metazoa; phylum Mollusca; class Gastropoda; family Lymnaeidae; genus Lymnaea; species Lymnaea stagnalis. The sequence continues at coordinate 388,590 of CAXITT010000468.1, read as the reverse complement.
AGGCTTGTTGTGTGACAGTCCTTATTTTTCACTCAGTACTATTGATATAAAACATGTGGAGTTGGGGAAAGGTTGGCTTTTAGTGGAAGCAGAATGAACCAGAAGCAAAATATATATAAGAGATTATAGTTCATATTGCACAAATCACATAATATAATATATTGAAAAACAGTGATAATAAATACAAGTGGCCCGAATTTTCTTATTCATTCTCAACACTTCCATCAACGTTCACAGGAAAATGTTACTAATCCATTGCAAGATCATGTTGTTAAACTGGTGGGAGTTGAGAATTACTTTCTACCATATGAAGTTATGATCCAGGCTTACAATGAAAAGGGATTTGGTCCAAACTCTTCTATTGCTGTAGTTATGTCTGCTGATGGAAGTAAGTCTCTTAGTTAATTTCACATGCAGGAACAGGGCCAGCCCATAATTTAGGTCATGGTGCTAAAGTTTGGATTTTTAAAATTATTTCCCTAAATTTTAGAAAATTAAAAAAACAACAAAAAAAGCTTTAAAAATATAAAATTTTGCTCTAAATTATGTGTATGTTAAATATTAAGTATAATTACATTACATTTATTATACATTGTTAAGGGCTGTCAATTCTTAGCATGTGATTTCTAAAAAAACTAGGAAAATAAAGAAAAACAAATTTAAAAATTATGCCCTAAATAAAGATAGAAAATTCAATTTATTGGACAACCATTAATCAATGTAATTTCATCCCCTTTAACTCAGGTAATTGTTTTTTTTATTTCTAGTAAGTCATAAACCATCACTTTTAAAGAGTAAATTTACTATACAACTACCTCTGTAACCATATCTGTGTATGTTCTGTCATCAGTACCAATCGCTATCCCTATGAATGTCAACACACTAACCATAAACGTATCAGCCATCCAGGTGTGGTGGGATCCAATACCTGATGATAGGGAAAATGCTAGAGGAACCATCCTTGGCTATCAGGTTTATCTTCTAATTTAATTTTTTTTCTTTCCTCAAACTGTTCAACAATTATTTCCTTCTACATCACCATATGATTTTTGTTATCACCTGCATCATATAGGACCTACCTGTCCAACAATAAATTTTTTTGGCACAATTATACATATATTTTAAAGATGGTTTTCATACACATTCTTACAACTGGTAATTGTTTATTGCTTTTTAAAGTGTGAGATATTTTGTGAATGCTAATAAAGCTATGTCCATTTAAAAATAAATAACCTATCTATCAAATATGAACTACTGTTCATTACACATTTGATACAAGTTAAATGGTCTGACTAAGAATTTAACAGAATATGAATTTTGATTCTAGTCCATACTTGCAGTGTTTGTTTTGTAACAATACATATTTTAAAGTCTTTATACATAAAGTCTAAATAGTTTTATTTTTGAATTGCTCACGTTTTAAAAAAAAAATTATATTTTTGATCTCTTAAAAATTAAATCTAAATAGAAATACTTCTTTCCTTGCAAAATGTGTAATCTATGGTCAAAAAGAAGAATATTTTAGAATATTTGAATGGAGAAAATCTTTTTTTTTTTAAAAAAGACTTATTTTTTCTTTCCTTTTTAGATTAGACTTTTTTTTTTTAAAAAAATTTTTTTTTTTTTTTCTTTTTTAGATTAAACTAAAAAAAAAATTTTTTTTAAATTAAATTTTTTTTTTTTTAACATTACAAAAAAAAAAAGATTTAGCTGCCTCTTTATAGTAATCAATATATTACTACAGTCTTATTGCATTCCACATTCAAAATTAAGGAAACCTTCACTAATCCTATCCTCAGATCAATTACTGGAATGAAGAAGAGGATCCTGCTATATACACACAATCCATTCGTTACTATGGAAATGTTGGAGAGGGAAAAGTCATTGGATTGCCGAATGACATAAATGCAGTAGTTGATGTTCAGGTAAACAATCTGGTGTTATCATCATTATCAGAGAAACAGAATTACATTGTTAAACTCTTAATTTATCTTGATAAGTCAGCTTTAATAAAAAAAATGTAAGTTGGACATATAGAATGGCATGGTTAAATATCAAAAGTTGATGGTTATTTTAAATGTAAATTATTTAGAATTTAAGTTTTGAGCAATTAAATCTTTTACATTTATTTCCAAGGAGAAAAAAAAACCTTTTAGAAATATTTTGGAACGTTTCTGCATCTAAACATTTAAAATATTTTGCATACTCAGATGTACAACCGAGCTGGCCTTGGACCCAGATCAAACACATACATCATGGAAACTTCTAGTTTTCGTAAGTAAAGTAAATAATATTTCAATATTTTGCAAGCAGGTACAAGGGTATAACAAACAGGGGAAAAGAAAAATGCCCCACCCTGAAAATGCAAATTGAGGGCTACTTCTAGGATATTTGATGGGATTGACCTAATCCTTGATGGTTCTACTGCACAAAATGTCAGTGTCCAACACACAAACATCAAGATCCTGTTTTGCACAACTTTGAACATTTTAATGAAATTTTCTTGCATTTACAAAATGTGACTTTTCCAGCTTTATTTACCTTAATAAGTTATAAAACAGTAAAATTAACTATTCACTTGTAAAACCAAGGAATGATTAACTGTAGAAGTCAGACAATTTCAATAAATATTGTTGCAAAACAATGTATGGTTTAACACATGTGAACTGAGAACTAGTCCACAATGATGGGCATGAGGCTTAGCTTTGAATTGGAAGGCTGGACTATTAAAAGCACTCAAATGATTTACCATGTACAATAAAGGATATGATATTTTACAACAGTAATGTTTATTCAGGAAATTCTATTTTATATGGCATCCTTCCGTCTTCATGAGATGATGGAGTCGCTATGTAGTCCTACACTTCGACGAGTAGCTCACTAGGCCAATCCTAGAATGACATTAAATTCTATTAAGAGACTTAATTAACACATGGTGACAAAATAAACCATATTTATAGATATATGCTTAAGGATATATAAGTCAGAAATCAGAAAGCTAGAGAATGTACCAAGTATATGAAATATAATGCTCTTAGTTTTCGCAACATCTTGACCATTTTTGTGAACCCATATTATGACTTTATACGTTTTTGTAAAGTTAATCTTTATTAATGTGAATCAAATTTTTTATTCTTTTTTTTTTTTTAATAACTATAAAGGTGTTGATAATATATTAAATTTAAAGAAAGTCATTGACACTACTTTGATTCAATTCTACAGCACCATTAAATTATCCTGAAGAGGTGAGAGTGTCCTCAGCAGGTGCCAACAGTGTCCATGTTTGGTACAGAGGACTGACCATTACATATTTGGAAGAAGATATTACAGGCTATTATGTAAGTGTTTTGGGAAGTGTGTCTTTACTGTCCTGCAATACTTCCCGCTAGTCAAATATAGTGTGCACAATTGTTAATTGTGGACAAGTGTAGTGTCAGTAGCCCAATCATGTGGACAAGTGTAGTGTCAGTAGCTCAATCATGTGGACAAGTGTAGTGTCAGTAGCCCAATCATGTGGACAATTGTAGTGTCAGTAGCCCAATCATGTGGACAAGTGTAGTGTCAGTAGCCCAATCATGTGGACAAGTGTAGTGACCATAGCCCAATCATGTGGACATGTGTAATGACCACAGCCCAATCATGTGGACAAGTGTAGTGACCAAAACCAGAGTCAATGTGACCCATATCAGCCCAGGAATAATATTTAAATATCAATTTGTCTCATCATAGCTCAGTTGGGTCATGTTTTAGTACAAATAAAAACTAGTTGGTGAAAATAATTTTTTCATTGTTGACTAAATGGATAAAAAATGCCTATAGAAAATAGCAAGTTTTAATGATACTTTAATTTGAAAAAAAATATTAACAAATGAATTTTGAAGCTAACATTGATTTTATAATTAGTGGACTTCTTTCATAAAAATATAAGTTTGTCTTTATTGCTTCCTGTTTACAGATATATATATGGACTGCAACTGAAAATCCTCGTTCAGCAAGGATAGTAGAAGTTCCAATTCGAACATTTGAGTGGACGGTACGGAATATTACAAATGACAGAATTTATGCTTTGAGGGTGGCAGGAAATGGCAAAGGTGGTACAGGCAAAAAGTCCCCTACAATGTATTTCACATTGGGTAAGTTATTTCAGGATATCTCATAAGTAGGTTAGTGTCACTGAATCCTGTTCAAAATGTGACCACATCTTTCCCACATTTTTTTAAAACACTAAAATTTATTTTTTAAGAAATGATTTTGAGAAAATGAAGCTAAATTTTTTTTATTTTTTAACCATTAAAATATTTTAAGCTCCTATAATTAATATTTTCATATTTTAAAAAATAGGCCTACTTGAAAAAGATCAATGCAAATAAACATCTATGATAAATATATATTTTTACTCTTTATTATTAGGACTATATTAAGTGTTGGATTTGATAACTAAAGGTATAATATTAATGTAACAAAGCCAATCATTTTAAAATATATTATTTGCATTATTTTCAGAGGGACAGATCCTGGTAGATTCCAGTTTTGCTCAAACTATTGATGTCTTTTTATCACCTGCCGTTCAGTTGCAACCATCCAGAGCCATCTTATTATTACTATTTAGTATAATTTGTATATTATGTTCATTAGTCGGATGATTTGTATAGATAATTCATATAATAATATCACTGTGAATGTGAGACAAGTAGGAAAATCATATCATATAAATCATATTTATTGTTGATTTCTTGTCCCAAATAATTTATCAACATTACTTTATTGATATTTGGTTAAAGCAATTTAAAAACCATTCATCTGTCTCAGATATTACATGTTTATATCTGAGATACAATCGGTACAAGGAGGTCAACTATTTCATTAGTCTACCATTTCAACTACTGTAGTGTCCGGTGAATTGTTCAAGATATGTGAGGATTGAGCAATACTTATAAATTGCGGTTATGACATTGTTAAGAAATAAGCTTTGCATTTTTCTGTAGTGTACACTGATAGCCTGGTTATGTTAATTTACTTGGGGAGTAAGTTAGTGTGACATGTGTAAATTGATTTTGGCTAAATAACAAAAAATGATTACCATTTTTTAAATATATTTATTTAAAAAAAGTATGCATTTTACATTTTAAAAAAACAACATTCCTATAATAGTTCTGCACATTTTGTTTATTTTCAAATAAAAAGTTGTTTTAACAAAGGTTATAAGTTCATCTGACTTTTGGGTGTGTAATAAAAAAGCAATTTAAAAAAAAGATGGATACATTCATAGAAAAATAATGTAGTTTTTCTTAGAAAAACTATTCAAATTTTCAACAAAAAATGCTTTTGCTTAGTTCTCAACAAGTACTAAACATATACCAAAAAGCTTTTAATCGTTATTAAAAGGTTAAAAGGGTGGGGGGGGAATAAAATTTAATTGCTTAAGCAAGATATGGATGGTCCCTAATATAAATAAATAAATAAAGTTTATTTGATGGAGAACATAATTTATCAATCATACCTTCATGTGTTACATTAAATAAAATACTGATTTATTTTTAGAATCATTACTGTCATTGACAGACTAATCATAAAATGTCCACTTGTGCTCAACCAGATTAGAGATATTAATAGCATTATTAGCATGTATGTTTTCTCAGCCAGGTAGGGTTGTTGTGACATGTTAAATAAACAAAGTCAAGCATTTGGAGTTCACAATTCTAAACCTCTTCCCTATGTTTCACGTCTTAATGTGATATTAATTTTTTTTTAAATTGTGAATTTATACAGAATGCCATAGTAAACTAAAATGTTTATAAGATACACTTTTCTGCAATAATATTATTAAAAATATATCTTTTAAGTGATATGTTTCTTCTCTAAGTTGAATAAAAATTAGTGTTAGAAGTCAGACTAACCACAAAGCAGGGTTATGATTGCTTCTTTCAAAGATCATTTATTGCTGTAATAAAAATTATTTTCTGACAACTCCATTTTAAATGTCCTGTAGCACACACCTGCACAACATACGGCCCGCCACCAGCACCCATTTACCTGCTGACGAAGTAACGAAATATAATTTTTTATTTTTAGTTTCTTAATAACTTTCCCCTGTCCTATTTTCTTTTGGCCCGCATAAGTTTTTCATTAAGTATTATGGCCCGCCTTACATTTTGAGTTGTGCAGGCCTGCTGTAGCAGAATCACAATTTCTATTCTGCTCAACATTTCAATCTCTGCATTATTTTGTGCATTAATAAGACTCTTGCCGTAAGTGCTAAAATAATTTTCTTTAGTGATTCAATTTGTTCTGGAACCAATTTGACACAAGTTTTAACAATACATTTGTTTAAATAGTTCATTTAAAAGTTGAATTCCAAACCCAAAAACATCTTATTTGAGATATATTGTTTCTGTAAATAATTGCCATACACATAAAATTTATCTGATTAAGTATTTAGCACACTTCTTTATAGTTTACTCAAACTATGTTGAGATTGGCATAAATCAATATATTGTTCATCGTTTTACATCGTCTCTTCTTATGTCTCTCCGAGAGTGAGTGTTCTAATTGATGAGGGTTCTAATTCATGTTATGTAAATAAGAGACAAATTGAATATATTTATATTGTTATTTTACATCCAAAAATATTGTACAGAAAATTATTTCTTTTTCTTTAAAAAAAGAAGTAATCTGTTGTATATTCCATATAAGTCTATGTTGAGAGCCACTTTCTGACATATTATGACTGAGTTATCAATTTAGGAGTTTCAATAATCATTGAAAATGTACAGACTAATTTACACAGGTTCCCAGGCAATATGCTTTACTTTGGCATCAATTCTGGTTTTACATGAGTTTTTGTTAATTTAGATTATCCATGTTTTCTCACATTTCTTTTCTGTGCATAGCATTTCAATCTATATTTCATTTTATTATGAGGGTGTAAAATTAATAAATGCCCATCTTCTAACATGTAAACATATCAGTTTTGCATAATGACAAAACCTAACTTTAAAGGATATCATTGCCTAGATACCTAGCTAAGCACAAGCTACACATCACTGTGTTTGCAGTGATTACTGTTTAAACAATACAGTTCTGACAATTAAGGTCCAAGCCTCCAAAAAAAAATTATTAGCAAAATCCCATAAAATATCAGATGCTGCAAAGTTTGTTCCACAGCAATTTCCTTGAGCTTTGTTAGAGGGCTAACGACACAATGTGGGATACAAACTTTGGATTTCTAGCATGACACAAAGTCAAAACAGCAGTCCAAAATAAAATTTATGTTAGAAGGGGTACCTCTGACACCTTAGAAAAAATAAAAACAGAGACATGCTTCGTATTGTGCAACTTTCAGGACTAGAAACTCCTTGTTGCTTTTGAGGCAGAGGGATTGTTCTATGAATTCTTATGGGGATCATATTAAAGCCTGTAATTTTTGTATACTGCCTTAAAAACTCCTACAAGCAATCAAAATAGTTTGAATTGGTTCTTAACAGTCTCCACATTGAAATGTATTAAACAAATTTTAATGAAAATTTTGAGAGTCGATTGTCATTGCTTTAAATGTAGATATTTTGAATTTCAGTTAAACTACATTAAGAACAAGAACACAGTAAATGTCATGATTTTAATTAATTTTAATTTTACACAATTTGTTAACATTCAAGGCACACCATATTTACAGTAGAAATCATTTGATACTTTCATTGAAGAGGAATGTTGTATTTTATTTACAAAATTTGGACTGAATCAAAGCATAAATTTGTCACAATCTCCATGTGATTAAAACCAGCCATTTTATATCTGTATTGCACACAATTTAAAAAAAGATCAACAAAATGACATTTACAAAGTGATAATGTTTTCCGTGAACAAAACATAATTATTTTATTCTTCAGACAAGTCTTGAAATGTCTGAAACCAACAACTCAAGCTCAATAAATAAAAATGGGTTTCAATAACCCATTCTGATTTATAAATATTTATATACCCCGACTTAGGTCGTGATTAAAAATATAAAGACTTTGATCTAAATATCATCAGATCCAGAAATTTTCATTCCCAGGACCTTTGATCATTTTATTTTAAAATCTTTTAAAAACACCAATTTAATTTTAATACTTTTATTTTTACATTAGGAAAGCATTTGGTATGATTAAGACAACTTTCTTTTAAAAAAAAATATCAACAACAGCCCCTCCCACCCTCAAAACTCACACTGAGGTGTGATTTAATAAAAGAAATGATGGTAAAAAAAAATTACATAAACTGGAGATGTGACATAGTCTTTAGAGTGGCTGATAAAGATCTACAAGAATGCTCTGACATACAGATGTAACACTTATATATAACTAAATCTGAATTGATTTGTAAACTTTAGAAATATAATAAGAATGAGTAGAAATTTCTGACAAAATTAAAAAAAAAATATATATATTTTTCATTCTTTAGTAAAGTTTCAAAGAAGACAAAAAACTAAATAAATAATAGATTAAAAAAACACGAAACATGTAAGCTGGGATTTAATAAGTATATTATCAAAAGACAGTTTTAGAATTGTTGAACAAACATTTCTCGGTAAGATTTCTAAAAATAGAAGCATTAAAATCTGTCCAACCTATGGAAACTTTCAAAATAAAGACCTTCAAAATAAAATCACCATGGCACTGATATAAAATTAGATAGAGAATTTCCAAATGTCATTTGTGTACTATTTTGTATTTTTTTCACTTTATTTAGAAAAATAGTAAGTGGATTAAATTTCAACATATGTTAACTTGGATCAAACTTGAGTCCCCACTTTTCTTTCAGTACTATTACATTGTTTTAAACATGTCTGGTTTTATAACCAAGTTAAACTTACAACACAATCTTCGAATTCTGTTTAAAAAAAAAATTCAAATAGAAATTTTGTACCAAGCTAGAAAGGTGTTAAACAATTTTGTCAAACACAAGTTGAGTACGGTACTATGTGAATTTCATGGATTATCAGACATTGTTTCATTTTCAGCCTGGGCAATAACAACAATCTTTTTAGTTTGTGGAAACTCTGATTAGAAATCAAAACAACTGTGAACTGCAGAGTAAAATTTCCTTATAAAAAAAAATTGTTTTAAATCATGCAATAATAAAAACAAATTGAACATATATTCTATTTTTTAAAACAACAACCCCCCTCCCAACCCCAATGAAAAGTTGAAAAAATCTTTAAGTGAAAGTAAAAAAAGAAAAATGCAAGTTGTAAGCAAACTAAAAGAGAATGCACCTGCTCATTTGTTGTATTATCTGTGAGCACAGCTGTAGCAGGTAAACATTTAGTCAAGATTTAAAATGTACCTTCATGTTTCTTGTATGCACTCTTCACTGACCCTAACATTTTGACAGGTCTGTCATCTTCCTTTAGTCATATATTCCTTGTATATACTTTTATAACTCATGTTTTAAATAGAAATATCACAATCTTCTGTTTGATGATCGTCTGAGAGTAGAAAAAAAAACCCACAAAGAATTAAAGCAGAGATACAAATATTCATTATCTAACTTTTTGAGACATAGCCTGATGTTTATACAAAACACATTTCCTAAATCGTGATTAAAATATAATTTAAGAAGAGCCAGATTCAGTAACTCATTATTAGCAGAAGATTCCATAACTCATTATTAGCAGCAGATTCCATAACTCATTATTAGCAGTAGCAGATTCAATAAGCTAAAAACGGTGGATTACATATTTCTAAAAAATGAAAGGGATTTCACACATAAAAAAGACATACTCAGAAGTAAAAAAGAGAGAAGTATGATATATCTATATGCATTCTGAAAACTCGCAGCAGTACCTTTAACAATTTTTGTGGCTGTGCAACTACTGAGATACTTCCCCACTGTCATTGGGACAAGTAGGCTAAATCTCCTAAGACCACAGTCTCCCCTTCCCTCAGTGCACACAAACATACATACATATATATATATATATATATATAAATATATATATATATATATATTTTTTTTTTTTATTTAAATTTATTTATTTATTTATTTTGGTTTTCCTCAAACATGAAAAATTCTTACTGACCTCTGGTGGATGTATTTAAGAATAAGGTGGACCACAAATGGCCAGGCTAAAATAATGATTGTGGATCCTACAGACAGGTCGGGAAGAGGCCACCAGCCCTAGTTTTAAAAAAAGGCATGAGATGGCTTTATTGCTTCAAATAAAATGTATGATAGTAGTAATAGCATGTATATTGTCAAGGTTGGTGGAAATGTTTCAACATAACATGAAAAATGATAAATGTATTCTTCTTCATAAATCTAGAGGTATGAATTAGATTTATGTTTTTCTTAAAATTATACTTTTCCAGCCATTACCTAAAGTTTAAATTTACTTACATCACTGAATAAATAATTATCTTTCAACAACAGTGTTCTTAAAATAAATTGAAAATGGCTAACTTAATTAATTGGTTAATTTTTAAACATGAATTTTTAAAAAAATTAGATGAAAATTTACCTTCGAAGTTTTTAATCTTTTATCTCGAATCTGAAAATACAAATTTTAATTAATTAGGGCATGAATGACTTAAAAATGAGAAAACTATGACATTCACAATGCTGAACAAAAAACAAATTTTACATTATTTATTATTTAAAGATGTTTGTCCAATATATTGTTTGAGCCTTACAGCCTAATGGATCTTAACATTAACTTCTGATTGCATTCTCTCACACCTCAAGATGTTTGAGTTTCAATTGTAACAGCAGTTTAATTCAGAGCCATGTCAAAAGTAAAAGAAAAATTTTGGGGGCATACACATTTTTTTCTGTGCTCCATATCAGGCTTCTGATAAATTCACTCACTTTTTTTTCTGACTTAATAAATTCTTCTACACTGTCCAGCCTCATCAGAACGCGGCTCAGGTCCTGTTGAAGTCTCAGCAAGGTCACAACAATTTGCTCATTTAAATCTGCAGGAGACGACTTTCCACTTACATCAGTGCCTCTGTTGCCTCCACCCCCGCCAGGGTTTGGGAATAAATCACGACGTCCGCAACCGCCAGAACCACCGCTACCCTCTGGTCCATCAGCTTGGCAATATAAAATTGTAAATAGCACTTAGAGTAATGCAAAATGTAAAATAGTGCTAGGAGGAATGCAAAATGTCAAATGGTGATTAGAGAATTATAAGATTAATGTTGACTTATTTTAATAGATTTCCCGACTTATTTTTTAATCTCTATTTTCTGGACATAGGGATGTAAATCTGATTTTCAGATAAACTATACTTTCAATTTTTTTTAATGTTTCTAGAATATGAATCAACAATAAAAGTCCAACGCATACCATTTGATAAGATATATCATTATTGGTTAAGAAAATAAAAAACAGTGACAGTCACGTAATAAGATGCCACCCGGGAAGGTGGGTTAAATAAAAAAATTAATTAATTAAAATAAAATATTGATAGATTTTCTCAAATACAAATGGGTAGAAATAATTTTTTTTATATTAATACAAGAACAATTGGCTAAAGTGATTTTTTTTTTCATTATAAGAATCAAATTTAAGTCTTTTAAATAGGTTAGAACTCTTTAATATAATTTATATATGTATGAAAGTTGATAAACAGTTAAAAACAAACACTCTTTTGAGCAGCCTAAAACTCACCACTGCCACTTTGGCTGCCTCTATTTCCTGCTGTTGACCAAAGCCTGGAGTCCTGACCTTCACCTTTTCTTTTCCTTTCTTCCTCTTCCCCACCACGGCACACAGATATATCAAATAAGTCATCACCCGAATGAATGTGTGTAGAATCCAGTACAGATTCCTGTCCGTTTTCTGTGCGTGAGCTCAAGTCCAGAACATTAGCCGACACGAGGGAGGTATTGACATAAAGGCTGTTTGAGTCGCTGCCATCAAAGTTGGTGTTGCTGTCCTCAATCATGGGATCAAAGCGAACCAGCTTTGTCCTGGGAATAGGAGTTGATGAAGCTGCAGCGACGGATGAAAGATGAGTAGAGAATGTCTGCAAAAAGCTGGTCACAGCAGGCTGTAGGGAAATTATGGAGATTAGGTCCAAGTCTTAGGACAGTGCAGCAATAACACAAAACAATAATTTTACACATACTTCATAAGAGTACAGTGGACATTGAATGTAATGCAAAGGAAAATATAATATGATCTAGTTATTGCCATTGAGAGTCTAATTATAATTATCCAACTACCGGTAATAGCTAAAATTTTCAAAAAACAAAATAAACATTAATAAGCAAAGATTAAATATGTAAGTTAATCCATTCGAAATATATATTAATAAACAATGTTATTATTTTTAAAGGAAGTTTTTAATGCATAGTGACACAATAAGCTTAATTACAAGCAAAACTTAAATAACTTAAACTATTAAGCCAAAAACTTGATCCAATTAATTTTAGAAAGAAAGCATAAAGCTTTTGTGTCAAACATACCTCAATAGGCTCATCTGAAGTATCACAGAACTCTTCATTTTCAGTCTCACTATCACTGGCAGATCCTGACTGAACCTTGGTCACAACAACATGTTCTATTCCTTTCCAATCACCATTTGTCTCAGGACTGCCACGACCGTTTTCTTGGCCATATTTCTCTTCCCTGGCATAATCATCATCATCATTATCTGTTTCACTTGGACTGTCACCATTGGTGAGCACAGGTTGATCATAAGTAAAACTTTGTCTCTCACCGAAACCTATATTATATTAAAAAAAAATTTCTTCATAGACAATTTTTTAACAGCATATTGTCCACTATTCTAACTAAGGTAAACCCAACAATTTTATATTAAAAATAATATATTTAAAAAAAGAGATGAAAGCTATGGAATCAACAAATAATCATCATTTTGTCTTGTTTACATCGTGAAACCTGTGCATGAACTCTGCGTGACCCCAAGTTTAATGACGATGGGTGTGGTTTAATTAAAAATTGTCTCCCTTGACTACAAGTAAACATAGTCTATAGAATTAGAATTCTTTAGAACTTATTAGACGGGTCTAGGCACTGATACAATGTGTAGCCCTTTTCTGAAAAAGTCTATAAGAAAGACTATAAATAAGCCGATCGACATAGGGATTGAATTAGCTAGAGAGAGACTGCAAGGCAAAGAGAGAGACAGAGTTTGCGAATACAATACTGTACTGATCGTAGATTTGTATATTATTATTTACTGAGTGTGTGTGTATGTGCACCTTTTCAACATTGTATCGGTACCAGTTCATTGCTGTACTGTAAGTTGTAAGTGAATAGCCTAAGTTTTATTCTATTTGATTTCGTAATTTTAAAATTAACTTAATAAATTATTATTTGTAATAAGCCCTACTTTATTACTGTATTTAATAAATGGTATCATCCTTTGTTGTGTACTGTTTGACATGAGCCATAGAATAAAATAAGAGATTAAATTCTCAACACTATATTGTTTCAGTTATGTAAGCAAAATGTTTAAATTTCTTTATTGTTATAATGTTGAGCATCAATGCCTTTGGCACAGCACACTGCACACACGCGAAAAAACAATATAAAATTTAAAAAAAAAACTACTGATGAGCTATACCTCATAACATCGAGATTAACCTTACCATTAGGTGGGCTCTTGTCACCATTCAATATAATTGGACTGTCCTGCCACCTTTTCAAATCCTGTTTCAGTAACTCTGTCACATTGTAGGAATGATTCATCTGTTCATCTGAAGAGCATAAAGACTTATATCAATAAATAATGATCAACAAACCATCACTAAATAATAAAGTTAAATCTGGTTAAAAAATTAAACAAAAAGTATTTCTTTTTTTTTTCCCTGTGGAGGAAAGAAATATCGCTCCACAATTTAAAAGTTAATAAAAACCTCTAGAAATGAAAAGATATACAGACAGGTGTACTGTTTGGTGACAACCTACCATCACTAACTGGCACGGAACCATTTGCCCAGGGTTTGTCCATTATCTTCAGTGTATTCTGGTTCTCACTGTCCTCAACCATCTCATAGAAACTATCCAACTTTTGTAGAAACTCTGTGACGGCGTGTGTTTGTGGCATTGTTTCAACTATCTGTTAGCATTGAAAAAAAAACAAGCAAGAGTGGTATTACAATTAATTGTTTTGAGAAACACTGAATATCATTCATAATGCTGTTGCAATTTTCATAGGATTTTAACATATTATTGGAGGATATTTAATTAGCTAAATAAAGTGTGTTAAATTTAAACTATTTAATGTAATTATCAATTTACAGAAATTAAGCATCCAATGCTTAACAATACTCAAATATCAATCTTAAGACAAAGAAATCTTTTCATTCTAAACAAAATTTTATACATGTTTTGGTCAAGTTTTATAGCACCTAAAACCAAATTTTTATATTTTTCCACAACTTATATTACAATATGCATTTGTATAAATGTTTTTTTTTTCCTTAGCTATTAAAAAATATTACAATAAAGTAGGGAGGAAAAAAATTATATCCTGGTGAACTTGTAAATCTATCTAAATCTACTAGGAATACTATTATGCAAAATAAAATACTTAATGAAGAGGTAAATAATGAGAGAAATTTTCAGTGTAATAACTACTGGGGATAATAAAACACTAAACATAAACCAAAGTGATGATACTTAGTGGTGCACAAAATAGGAACTTAATCAAATAAAAAAACATACTCTCCTCAAGAAAGACCGTAAGGAAAAGATTTGTATTAATTAAAAGTTTAGCTTGATTTCTATGGCATTTTTTCTGACAAAGTAGTAGGTCAATGAGGAATTTGGATATCTGATCCTAGGAGATAATGTGTTATTAGAATATGAAGGTGTTGATATAATTTTTTGTGAGTTACATAAGTTTCAAATAACTAGTTTTTGAACTTGATTTATTTTATCCTCCCTCTTATCATTCCCTACTTTATATAAAAATAAAAGTCAAATTAATCTTAAGAAAAATGAAAACATGTAAGCAGTTTGTATAAGTCATGTTAATTAACTTTACAAATGAAGACCCACTAATGATAGTCAACCAAGTCAATTCAGTTTTCAGAAATATGTGAAAATATGAATGAATTTATGAGTATACAGTCCAAGGTAAGCAATTAGGATTTGCAAGAGGATCAGTACTGGTACCGTACTTTAAAAGATTAAAATCACAACATTTAATTTTCAAAAAAAAACAACAAAACGCTACAAAATAATTTGTGTTTAAGATCGCAATGAAACAATATTAAGTAGCTGAGGATGTTCATTAATCAAATCAAAGCAGTGATTTATATGTTTTTTTTGTGTTGTTAGTCCATACAATTTTATATCTTTAGGTGTCATTTAAAAATGATATTTCACAATTTTTGACCACTTCATCCCCCCCCCCCAATCCTAACTCGTTAGCTGAGGATGTTCATTAATCAAATCAAAGCAGTTATTTATATGTTTTTTTTGTGTTGTTAGTCCATACAATTTTATATCTTTAGGTGTCATTTAAAAATGATATTTCACAATTTTTGACCACTTCATCCCCCCCCCCCAATCCTAACTCGATAAAAAATGTTTAACATCCTTCCCCCAAAAGACACAAAGCTTCCCCTTTATCCATAAAATATTTTGATTACTGAATTTAATGGAAGCGTTCGAAGAATAGATTTAAAGACATTGTTACTCCGTTTTATAGTTGAAAGGTTAGCCAGTGTTTTGCAAATATATCTGCGCCATAACAACAAATAAGAAAGTTAATGATACAAAATAAATATGACTACAAAAGAAGAATTTAAAAAAAAAAAACGCCCTTCACCACCAGCTGGTAATTGGGTTAAAAAGACATACACGTTGCTCACTATTAACTATATTATAATTAGAATGGTCTCTATTTCAGATCTAGAAAATCAACATTAAA
Organism: Lymnaea stagnalis; assembly: GCA_964033795.1. Taxonomy (NCBI): domain Eukaryota; kingdom Metazoa; phylum Mollusca; class Gastropoda; family Lymnaeidae; genus Lymnaea; species Lymnaea stagnalis. The sequence goes on along the minus strand of CAXITT010000468.1, from coordinate 372,698 downwards.
AAGCAACATTAATCAATGAAAATATTTGGAATTCACTGCAATGTCAACAAACATTTTTTTTTTCAAGTATGAAATGAGACAAAGATATTCAAAAGTTTGAATAAAGCTGCAGCCTCATGTCATGCTTTCAGCATTTAATCTACCTGCTCCATCTGCATGCAGAATCAACCAGTGTCAAGCCTCCATGTAACTAAACTTATGGTTTCTATGATTAAAATTTAAAAGAGAAAATACATAACAAAGACCTACAACAGCGAAACCTGTTAATTTGTTTCTAATCCTCAAAAAATGTACCAAGCATAAATATTTTAACACAATAATACCTACTTTACTTCTCACATAAAGAAATTATAAGCATTGTGGCAAAATAGGTGAAATAAAATATAGATCATTTGCAATTGGATTATACCAGTTAAGTAGAAATATGTGTTATTTTGTTTGTATAAGAAAAATCCTTTCTTAATATGCTAAAAACATGATTCCAATAAAGTAATAGTAGTTGAATATGGTGGACAAAAATGAACATGTGTACAATATCAGACCCTCTGGAAGAGGATACTTTCAAAACTGAGATGTTATTTATAGGTCAATCTAATAAAAACAGAAAGCTTTTTATGGGATTTTGGAAGGGAAAGAAAAGGATGGACTCATTTAGGGAGGATTCAAAACAAGAGTGTGGTCATGCCAGAAAGCAGAATTACATTTGTGTGGACGTTGAATGGATGACGGTGTACTGATAAATTAGCAATTCATTTAATTGAATTTCTATTGCAAACACATTTAGAAATGAAATATACTTTGTCCCATTTTTTTAATAATAGATAATCTTAAAAATAAGATAAATATTTACACATGGAGATAATATTGAAATATTTGCATCTGCTTTGTGGTTGTAATAATTTGTCTTTGAACCTTCACAAGATTTACCCCTTAACTTGTAAGACCAAGGATTGAATAATCTAAGTTTCAAATCATTTCATAGTAAGTTTTATTTATTGACAGAAGATACATGGACTCTCCTGTATAAATGGATTCCAATACCCGGTAATTAAAATTTTGTATTTAATAATTTATCAAAATGATTGAAATTTTTTCTAAAAAAAAACATTGCAATATGATTGAATCATGCTTTTGACAAGAAAATGTTTGTTAACTTTGAATCAAAGCCCTATCAAGCAGAAAGTACTAGTAATGATCATTATTTGCAAACCTTAGAGTATTTGCAAACTAAACCATATTTCCCATTATTTTTCTTGCAAATAATAATAATATAAAAATAAATAATTTCTTCTGTAGACAACTGTTTAATAGTTTTAATTCATGCATGTATTATAACCATTTCAAATTTGAATGAAGTTTTTTCAGACTTCCTATTAAAATTGTTCAACTCAGAGTGCCAAGTCAGAAAATAGTTACTGTACAATACAAAAGAAAATGTAGATGTGTTACTTGCTTTAAAATAAAAAAACAAGTATCTTACAAGAAATTTATGGTCAATGAAAAAGTCAATGAGCTTTCTTTGTTACCAAAATGCATTTTTTTTGGGTCAATGGTACAGATATTTATTTGATTGCAAAGTTATTTTTAACTTCTATTTTCAAACATGCACTTATTCTCACAGTATCTAAAACCTGGCAAAATGATGACTGTCTCTCTCTATTTTGGTTTAAACAAATTTTGTTTGTATAGTTCTATCAATCCTTGACACATGGTTTAATAAACTCTATATAATTTTAAATAATGATTTTTTAAAATACATAAGGTTGAAAAGAATTAGGAATTTTAAATATTTTATTGGCAAAATGAGACTATCACAATCATTAAACCGGGCCAATTTGTACATGTGGCCCCCGGACACGTGGGGGGCTCACGAGCCAGGCCAATCCGCGTCCGCTGCTTCTCAGCGGGGGGGTCCCTGATCCTGGTTTTGAGTTACGAATATGTCAGACCGGGGTCTTGGACGCTGTTCTTCGTGAGCGGCCGTGCAAGAGCGTCCTGCTCAGTCACGCTTCAGCAGATATTAATGTCGGTACCAACATAGATATATTTTTGGGCAAATACAGCACACTTTGACAAACTATTTAATGATTTATTATTCTGTAGATTATATTTTGATTATTTTAGTTAACCCAGTTGAGATGACAGGGACGATAGATCTATCTGCCCAAGAGTGGAATGGCAAAAAGGACGAACGGCAGACTCAACAGCCCAATAATACAGATATTTAAGATTGGCTTGCTGGTCTTCAGAACGCTTCTCGCATTTCTTGCTCATATGGGCTTTTCTAGGTGGCTACCATTTATAGTTTACACTGTTCTGTTATCTTATATTATATCAATTTTATTTACACTGTTCTGTTATCTTATATCTTATTTCAATTTTATTTACACTGATCTGTTATCTTATATCAATTCTATATTAAAAAGCGACCCCTATAAAATACTATCAGATCTAGAATTATGCAACAATTAATAAGCTCCCCCAATGAAATACTGTACAAGAAAAAAGCTCATAGGCAAGCACCATGTAAAATATTTTTGTTGTTATACAAATATTTTGTTTACTCAATCATTATCATGAATCAGGGTTTAAAATTAAACTTTGAATAAAAAAGGTATACCCCGGTACATATAGTTTGTTTACTCAATCATCATCATTGATCAGGGTTTACATTTTCAGCTTTGAATAAATAAAAAAGGAACATATAATAAAACATCTGTTGAAAATATTATATTTGCAATGAATGGAGGCTTGACATTAGCAATACCTGCTGCGGATAGTATGCTTGCCGAACATGAATGCTCACTTTTTTCAACTCATCCACATAGAGCAGCATTGCTTTCTCACTTTCCATATTACCTAAACTTGACCAGGCTTCCCTTTAAAAAAAAAAACAGTTCAAAAATTTAAAGAGACAAGTAATGGCATAATTCAAATGAGTGTGAAAACTAAGATTTAAAAATTACTGTATTAACACTGAAATATAACCAAAACAAGTTAAGCGAAACACAAAAAGTGGGAAAAAATTCATGATTTTGAGTTAACTTTAAGAAATAATCCCAAACCAAAGAACTCAACCTAATTTTAAAGAAGTTGGGAAGAGAGCAGTTGCATTCTATTTTTACAAATAGATATGTTAATTGCCATCTGAGGATTAAAAAATTAATATTAATTTATAGAATATTAAAATGTTTTGAGCATTCAAGGATTAGAAGAAGCTAATTCAATTATTTAGAGCCTAGGTTTTCAAATATTTCATGATTGGTTCACTGGGGAGTTACAAGATTTTTTAATAAATTTTAGGGATAAAAATGGAAGAAAACAAAAAAGGTTTAAAAGTATTTTACATATCAAGAGTATATGGACATCTTCAAGCAAGATAACACAAATATTATAATCTCTTATATTTATTTTGCTTCTGGTACGTCCTGCTTCTTCTTCAAATGGGCCTCTCCCCAACTCCATGATTTTTATTAGTCAAGGGCCAAGGGCGTCAAGCATGATGGTTGAATTCATGCTAATAGATTGATTTCTTTTCTTTAGTGGGAGGTGACCGTGTCCGGAAATTTGTTTGAAAGAATTATCATCAACGGAAAATTGATGGACAGAAGTTTGGTCAAACGGAAATGTGATCAAATTTTATTTTCAGTTCACACTATCGAATTTTGCATCAATTTTTTTTTAAACACTTTATATTGTTTTACTATATAGTATAGTCGAAGAAAATTTCTTTCAAACAAATTTCCGGTAACCGGAGGCGACAATTATATCAATCAATAAAGAGCCAGGCATATGGTATAGGACTGTCTGTAGGACTATTGTTTAAAGGCTGGCATGTAGGGTGTAAGAATATTGTATAAAGACTGTCGGTAGGGTGGCATACATTATAGAAAATGAAACATTTCCTCTTTTTTTTTTGTAACACTTGGAACCACCAAGTATTTTCTCAAAATACCTGGACCTGGTGTAAAACAATTGCAACTGGTTAAGCCCTATTATATTATATTTATATCTAATTTAATATTATAAAATTGTCTTGTAAGCAACACCTCAATGACATAGCCAATATTTTTTAAATACTTATATTGTGTTATGAAGAGGCTCAGAAATTTCTTTAGTTTTGTTGCAAGATGAAAAATTTGAAAACCACTATTGAGATGATCCTAATGTGCAGCTTTTAAGCCTCATTCTTACATTTAAGGAAATATTATATTTATAACGTATTGTCTTGTACAGAAAATACACTTGTATATTTAAATTTAAAATATAAATTTTAAAATTAATTTAGCTCTTAAATGCAGTTTTGATTTTGAAAAGCATTATTCAGACTGAATTTAGTTCTTCAATGTACTACTGATTTGAAAAGTATTATCTGAACTGAAAACCTTTACAATATAGCATTTATTGATTTATACATAATAATACAATGAAGTAAGAAATGAAAACAAAACTATGACAGTTACAAACCATTTCCTGCGATTTACCAAATCCCAAAATCCTGGTTTGGATACAGTACAAGGGCCTTCTGTAGCTTGTTTATAGTAGCTATAAAATTTAAGCATTAATTCATGAGATGGTTGGAAAGAACCTGCAATAAAAGACAAATGACATGATATAAAGAACAAGGTTTAAAGCAACATAACTGAAACGTCTTATGAATTTTCTCGTTTCGTAATTTTATAGGACTTTTATTTTCAGAATTAATGCTGTATTAAAAAGTAGATTGTAGCTTATCTAACTATTAACAATATATATCAGTTAATTTAATATAATTTATTTATATATTATGGCTTTTCTGTTTACCAATTCTACGGCACCCTTTATACTGGTATAGACTATATAAGGCAACGCATCGCCTTGTTACTAAAATACTGTTTGTGGACTACTTATTTTGAACTTTCAACTTTGGCACATGAATAATTAATTAAAGCTTTTCCTGACCAATGGTTTAATAGTTTTTGCACACAGCAAACTCTAATGAATGAAACTCTGAGATAGTAATATGATATAGCCGTTATGCAAGTGGCTGTGAATGGTTGCCAATGACAAAGTGTTGCACACGGAAAATTCCAATCATTTATGATATGGACTCTACAGGGTTTTAAAGCGCAAATTAAAACATTCCAGTTTAAATGTCTTCAAAATGCATTCTGAAACACAAGTTATCAAATATTTTGATGTGTATAGTGGTAATAATTAAATATTTCCTAAGTATCTGCAACTTCCCCCATTAAAAAGAGGGTGTGGCCCACGCCATGTCGAAATTAGGCTGAGCGATTTTATGGTGATATGGGTCACTTGGACAAGCGTAAAATACGTTGGATACGACCTACATCAATGAGAATTGGCACACGTATTCTTCAATATCTAATGCTTTACACGATTTAATATGAAAGACATGTTCCTTTTATTTCACAAAAAATTTTGTATGCGAAGATGCCTTATATATACCAAAGATTTTCAAAATCAAGGTAGATTGAAAAAAGCAAAATAGCTGGATGGAAATGTAAGCCAAGATGTCTTCCAAATTATAAGGCAGGAAACGAAACTCAAATATATGTCGAAAGTACTCATTTAATAATAAATAGACACACACATCGGAAAATTAAAAACTCTGATTTTTTGGTTCCGATACACAAAAAGTAGTAGTCTCCCTTGTTTCATCAAAGAACCTATTATGTAACTTATGCCAAGGCACAAAAAACTAAAAAACTGTATTGAATTTGCTAAAATTCAGTTGCCTTGGGCTTGGTAAAATACAAGGAGGAGTTGACTTACAACAGAAACTAGAAACTAAGACTAAACAATTATCAATTGTGAATCAATGACATAAGTCATTCATTAGGCACTTGAATACAAAATTTAAAAACATTGAAATAATTTTTTTAATAACACAGTTAGTTAGAGTAAATTTCAAATAAAAAAATGAAACCAGAGTCAACTTTTTAGCTTAAGTACTTTTTCAGCTATGAATTTTTAAAGTGTGAGTTTGTTAGGTATTTTTTACTTTGGACGAAACCTCCACATCTTGTGACCTCATTCTGCTGATCGTGTCATGCGCAATGACTATATACTTTATATAAGGCAACGCATCGCCTTATCACTAAAATACTGTTTAGGGTCGACTTAGTTTAAACTTTCAACTTTGGCACATGAATAATTAATTAAAGCTTTCCCTGACCAATGGTTTAATAGTTTTTGCACACGGCAAACTCTTATGAATGAAACTCTGAGGTAGTACTACGATACAGTTATGCAAGTGGCTGTGAATGGTTGCCAATGACAACGTGTTGCACACGGTAAATTCTGATCATTTATAATATGGATTCTACCGGGTTGTTAAAGCTCAAATTAAAACATTCCAGTTTAAATGTCTTCAAAATGCATTCTGAAACACAAGTTATCAATATTTTGATGTAAATAGTGGTAATAAATTAATATTTCCTAAGTATCGGCAACTTCCGCCATTAAAAAGGGGCCGTGGCCCACCCCATGGCGAAATTAGGTTGAGCGAACTGCATGACCTGCTGCGAACGCATAGAAACATAATAATAATAATAAAGTTCATTTCAAAAACACGCTTCATTTCTCGTAAGACACTTATCGCTGTGAAAATTGGCATACATGTAGATAAATACATTCCCCAGATGCAAAAAAAATTTGGTAGTGACAAATCTTTTCCTTCGACTTAATTTTAATGATGAAAGTTGCCTTATATTTACCAAGGATTTTCTCAAAGCTGACTGATTGTAAATGAAAAAGAAATTGATTAAAATGTAGGCCAAGATGTCACCTAATTATAAGGCCGAAAACGGAACTCAAATATATATCGAAATTACTAATTTAATAATAAATAGACACACACATCGGAAAATTAAAAACTCGGATTTTTCGGCGCCGATTTCTATTTCTGATACACAAAAAGTAGTAGTCTCCCTTGTTTCATAGAAGTATCTACATTCATATTCATTTCTGATGTAATTATATAACCCAAAAATTAAGTGATAGTAATTAATTATTAATTAGTTTACTTATTCAGTATGCCTATCTATCTATGACTTTTGGATAATCTAATTCTGATTCTATACTATGAATAATGAATAGCTTACTATATGAGAAATGGAACGCCTCAGCCTCAACTCAACTAAAATAATTAACAATTTTTAAGACTACGCTATATATATTTTATAATAGCCTATAATATATCATTAATATATGTCTTTCAGCTATGACAATTACTACCCTATGAATTAGTTTCATTCTAAATTGATGGTTTCTTACCGTTTTTAGGTAAACCCCTAATAACTTTTACTGCTGCATCAAATTTTTCTTTTGGGCTTGACGCCATGTTTGTTGCCAATGTCAGGGTCGGGTGGAATCGATATTGCTATAGTTACGTTTGGAAAGACAATCACTCCTATTTGCCCGCCACGGCTTCGTCAAGTTAGCGAATAGTAAGCCTATGTTATCATTTCGTGGGGGAAAAAAGGAACATTGGGGACCTAATTTGAATGGTATCTTGTTTTCTGAAATTAAAAAAGAACGAATTGAAACTGCTCCATATACGCATATGCTTTTTACTTTTAATTTGTGAATTTATATACACTTTTCAGGGCCGTTAATAAAGTTAAAGTGCGTCAATTGGAAACTATTTTCAAAAAACTTTTACCACCTCCCTCCCCTGTCACAATCTGTCACAAATATCAGACACCCCCACCCCCTTTTAAGTACGTAACTTATTTATAAAAAATAAATAAAATATAATTACAATTTAATCTAAAACACATTTCACTATTACATTCATAGAAGTGACACCTTCAGTCAGAATACATACATTAATTCTGGTTTTATATGTATGATAAAAATGTGTGACGCAATACCTTTATGCCCTCTCCCCGACGTAATTTATGGACGGCCCAACTAAGATTCACTCTTCTTTTAAGATGCGGCAGTTGAGCTATTTTTTTAAATTATTTGTTTAATATTTGCGTTTTCCATGTTTTAGTAATTACCTAAGGCTTTGCAGTGATTGTTAAGCATTTTGATCACTTTAAAAATCTGCAAAGTATTAGCGTCCCTAGGGGTTGCGGGGAGTGCGGGGCGCACCTATATATTGGGGGATGGAGATGAAGCCAAATGGGACAATACCAATTTGAGTGTGCTTTAGCCAGTTTTATAAACGAGCATAGTTGGTTCGGCAATGCATGTTGGCATGTACCTGAATTCAGGGTTTCCGTTAGACAATTTGATCGAGTGAATGGATGTTTCAAGTGTCCGGGTGAACGGCATCTATCATGTAAATGAGACATTATAGCAGCCAGTGTCAGACATTAGCTGAATTTACTCTGGTTGTGGCAAGCCCCAGGGTAATCTTTTGGCACAAGATTAGATTGAATCCCGTACTGTCATATTTATCGGCCTGAGGGAAGGTGGCGGCTGAAATTGAGAGCTTTGAAGATTAACGAGCAAAAGTGTGGGCAAGGGTGCTTATTAAGCTCATTGCCCTAAAATATTTTATATAGGCCCTAATTAAAATTCATTTGTTTCTTTCGGCCAATTGTTCGAGGTTTGGGGGGCTGCATTTCAGAAGTTTAGATGGGAGGAACCAATAATAGCCATCAAGATGACCAAGGAATCTCGAGCTCCGCCCTTACCTAACAGGAACTAAATTCATTCCGTTTGTGGCGCCCTTGGGGTTATATTTTTTACCCAGGCATAGTCTAACCCCTTAAATCTTCATACGACCTAGAATTTTTTTAAAATATAAATTCAAAATGCTAGAATTTGGATAACCGAAGTTTTGTGTAATCGGCTCAGAGGAAATCCGCTCTTTTCTATACATTATTTATCTTGCATGTGAAGTTACAAAAGAACTGGGGAGATCACTTAAATTTGGTTTGGAACGGCAAGCCCGTCATATTAGTCAGAGTTTGATAGGCGGTTGGATTAATTTTTTAGGCTTAATTTTACAATAATTTTTATTTAATGTACTTGCTAACTCGAAGTGTCATTGTAAGATTGTAACACAGGGCGCCTGATGCGAGCCTTAATTTGGAAAAGGCGCTTCAAATTTCTTTTTGAACGCATTATTCTGTTTTACTGTATTGTATAGGCTTTTAAAAAGAAATTTTACGAAAATTTTAACGTTTAGATAAAATTTCCGGTAACCGTACAAAATACTCCACTGGCACGTGATAGATGCGGTGGACTTAATATAACTACTAGTACCAGTAGGCCTGCCATTAGAGCGATAAGTGTTGAGTACAGTCGAAACCTAAAAGAAACATTATGACGATAATTCCTATAAAACATAGCTTGCTATTTTAAAAGCATGGGGGATATGCTTTTTATAGACTGTCGTGATGTTAGGAAAATTGTTGCGGAACTTGTGAATGAATGTACGCAATTTCTGTAGATATCCGGCACGCGTACACGAAATCTGCAAAATCGACGCCCCTTGCACCCAATGTTTAACGTACTATATGGATGGCCCCCCAGTAAGAAAAGGTGACATCTGGATGGAACACCCCGACCGCCCTATTTCGACGCCACTAGCAGGGGAGTATCTAGAGTGTTTTGCGTCAGGGGATAAGATTCATTTTTACGCTGGAATCAATTAAATACCATCCAATCCCAATTAGTCCCACCTCCCGCTAGTCTGGCGCCCTGTGACGTATGTCCCATCTGCCACTCCTTAGCTACGTCCCGGCCACTGGCAATTGGCACTCCCCGCCCCCCCCCGCCCGAAAATGTGTAATGCCCTCCGGGGAAACATGTCTGAGTATAAATAGCTTTTGAGGATCGAGCGTACAAAACTAACGTCATTTTTATACTTGTATTGAAAAAATTTTGTAAACAAAAGCAATAGTTTTCCATAAATATCTGTCTTGTCTATTCAAGCCAAAAGGGAGCTTTGTAGTCGATAGTCCTGTTAGGGGTTAATTTGCAAGGTCAATACGTTAGAGTTTGATGTGGTCAAGTAGGAGAAGAGTGAGGATTTTTTAGGCCCATCTGTCGTCAAATATACAGCCTGCGCTAAGTGTTAGGAAATTACTTTTTTTTAAAAGTACGCAGGGTGGTACACGAAAAACCGAACCATACTTTTTGGTTAGAGGAGGAGCACGTAATGATCTATATTGCACATTGGCGTATCTAGCTAGAGTAAGTGGCACCCAGTGCGGGCTAAGATATTTGCCGCCCCCTACCCACCAAAACACCCCTCAGTTGGCCGAAAATGCCGCCCTCAGTATATAGAACAAAGTGCCACGTGTTGATGACCAACCCCCTCCCCCTGGGCCCCCATCCTTCTAACGTTAGTGCCAGTTGTGTGTCAAAGCTGCCTTCAGCACGCCGCCCAATAGGATTATTCATCAAACACAGCGGTAATATTAAAAAAAAAATTCTTAGCACTTTTTGAAGGAGTCACTTGCAATAAAACAAAGCTTTTTTCCCCCCACGTCATCCTATGCTTGTACCTGGCTTCATCATCATGTTTGATTTCATTGGTAGCGACAGCAACACTTAACTCACGAACGCCTTCCGCTGTAGCAATGCTCTTTTGCAGTGAATACATATTCCGCAAGACTTTCACGCACGCCTGTTTAGCATCCGGAAACTAGAAGACAAAATTTGTTCCAAACAAATTTCTACGAAGGAATGTGATTTGAACGGCAGTTAGTTCAATCAAGGATTTGTTACAACGTCAATACTGACACAAAAGAAAAAAATACGTTCAATTTTTAAGTTACATTTTCAAAAATTTCTCACAGGCATCGTGTGTTAAAAATAATTCATTTCCGATATATACCACACATTGAGCATGCTTCATAAAAAGAAACTAACATTGGCATATTATTTTGTAACTAACTCAAATTCAAAATAATTCGTTTGGAACAAACTTACATTGGACATAGATACTTCATTAGAAAAACCTAAATTGACATATTTCATTTGGAACTAACTCAAATTCAAAATAATTTATTTGGAACAAAATCAAATTCAAAATAATTCATTCATTTGGAACAACCTTTCATTGAACATATTTCATTCGAAAACAACTTACATTGAATATACATCATTAGGAACAAACTTAAATTAAACGTATTTCATTTAAAACAAAGTTCCGTTCTAACTAAACTTCGCTTGTACAACTTGTTCTCAGACCAATTGGTTTCGTACTACATTTAGGTAACCAAGCTGTACCCACTGGTTCACAGCTACCTCATGTACTACAGTTAGGTAACCAATTTGTACCCACTCGTTCATAGCCATAGTTTCTTTCAGACATTCCCCCACTCCCCGGGCGGGGGGAGACAGTGCCAGTTGCCAGTGGCCAGAGGCGTCGCTTTAGGGTGGCCGATGGGATATATGTCCCGGGCTTCCAGACAGGCGGCTAGCGGGGGAAGGGCTAAATTGGTTTTAAGGATATTTAATGGTTGAAAATAATGGGTTTTAGAGTTGGGGTGGGGCGTAAAATGATTTTTTTCCCTTGACGCCAAACGCTCTAGACGCCCCTGCTAGTGGCATCGTAATAGGGTGGATGAGGTTCTGCACAGAGGTGTCACTTTTTCTTTATATGCAGGTGTGGCATTTTTGGAAAACTGCAAAGTTTCTATCGTGAAAGGGAGGGGGGGAATGTTCAGCCCCTAATGGCGACACTAACAATAGCTACGCCACTAGGCAGTGTATCTATCGATACCAACATCGGCGATACAGGACGGCCAGCACACATATACAGCAGTATGCAGACACAGCAGGATGGAGGACAGCGGAACACCGCTCAAACGGGCTACAGGACAGCGGGATACGGACCCAGCTGCATACAGGACCAGCAGCACACATATTACATGACCAGCAGCACACAGATACAGGACCAGCAGCACACAGATACAGGACCAGCAGCACGCAGATACAGGACCAGCAGCACACAGATACAAAAGCTTGCAGGCATAGCAGGATACAGGATAGCGGGACGCTGCTCACTCGGTGTACAGGGCAGCAGGAGACTGTCACAGCAGTTCACATGGCCATCAGGATACAAGCACAACAGCATACAGGACCAGCAGCACACAGATACAGGACCAGCAGCACACAGATACAGGACCAGCAGCACACAGATACAGGACGATCAGCACATAGATACAGTACCAGCAGCACACAGATACAGGACCAGCAGCACACAGATACAGGACCAGCAGCACACAGATACAGAAGCTTGCAGACATAGCAGGATACAGGATAGCGGGACGCTGCTCACTCGGTGTACAGGGCAGCAGGAGACTGTCACAGCAGTTCACATGACCATCAGGATACAAGCACAACAGCATACAACGGGCTGTCGGACACGTGGCCGCCAGATATAGACAGAGCGTCTCAAACACGTCACCAGGTGACCATCAATTCACACACGGTGGTTCGCAGGGTTATGTGAAAAACAGTAACCGGACTACCGATCACCACTGACACCAGATGTAGGGCTCGGTGTTAGGCGAACGGCAAGTCACACGGTACAATCCTCCCCAACGAGTCCAATCACGGACGAGCCTCCCAAATGTTACGAACCGGGCATTGCCAAGTTCGATAGCTTCTTTTTCTAGGGCTGCAATAATTATTTTAAAAAAATTGATTCAGATAAGGAACGTCTCTTTATTCAATATAAAAGCAGCTCATGAAATCCAACGCTTCAGCACGGCCATCGTTCAACACCAAAACACCAACCAACACGTCATTTCCTCTAACCCAAATACGTCACACAATCTCAGCATATACAGCCATAGACTCTATTCACAAAACACATTTTCCATACTGAACATTCACGCCCCTAAATATAGCTCGAACCTGTAACAGTAACAGAAAACCCTATTGCGATGATTATCAGAAAGATAGTTAAATTTTTTATCCCTGCCCCCCTCGCCCCTTATCGATTTTGTAAAATAAATACCAGCATGGACGTTAAAGAAGACGTACTTGGATTAATTTACCTGCAATTGTCAATGACTTTGGTCCTTGAGTTATATTTCAAATGTCTTGTAAATTTCTTTAGAATTGCAGGCGTTTGAAATATTTAAGGAACATTTTACAATTAGGATCATGTCATAATGTAGGATATTGTATTTAGTGTTTCATATAATTAACAATTACATGTCATAAAGACATAAATATAAATATAGATACTACTTTGTTCAAAATTCTGTTTTTGGGTGAAAAATAGTCCTGAGTGCCAACTGCCAACCAAGTAGATTTGCAACTTAAAATATAGAATAAATCCCATATGACGTGTTACAAAAGTTAAATTTAATATCACCTTATTTAAAAAAAAAAGAATTATTATATTATTTGAGCTTATTATATTTTAAAAAAAAAACTCGATTCTGTCTGACCCATTCAAAGCTTTTCAATACTCAAAATAAATGGGACTGATATCATTTCCTTTCTATTGTTATAGTCGCAGACGATTTCTACGTTATCAGGGTGTCTCGGAGAACCCTCCTTTACTTCCTCTTGCAGTTAAATCAACACTTTATGCAATTTTAGGCCATAGTTATGTTACTGAAACTTTAAAGAGAAAATTTAAATTATTTGTAATAGTTGTCTCCGTTAGTTGTCGCTTATGTCAGTAGTCTCATTTCAAAAAGTTGGTTTAATAATTACTTTAAAATTGTGTATATTCCTTACAGAACTTCTGCATGCACATTCAAATTCACCTAACATGATAACAAGTGTTGAAATTTCTTTTTAAAATTGGTTTGTTTGTAAATGAAATGTTCGTGGAATCCAGAGAACAAAATGTTAGTAAAAAAAAATTATGGAGAAAAGTGTTTTAAAAAAATTTAAAAGCTTGTATTAATAATTATAAAGTCATATAAATCAGTATGTCTAAAATGTTACATCTCTTTGCAAGGCCAATTTGTTAATGAGTGAAATGTATATCTACTGTAACACGAATATTTCTTCACTGAAACTGTCTCTCTCTCTCTCTTTCTCTCTCTCTCTCTCTCACTCTCTCTCTCTCTCTCTCTCTCTCTTTCTCTCTCTCTCTCTCTCTCTCTCTCTCTCTCTCTCTCTCTCCCTCTCTCTCTCTCTCTCTCTCTCTTATGTCTAAAATGTTACATCTCTTTGCAAGGCCAATTTGTTAATGAGTGAAATGTATATCTACTGTAACACGCATATTTCTTCACTGAAACTGTCTCTCTCTCTCTCTTTCTCTCTCTCTCTCTCTCTCTCTCTCTCTCTCTCTCTCTCTCTCTTTCTCTCTCTCTCTCTCTCTCTCTCTCTCTCTCTCTCTCTCTCCCTCCCTCTCTCTATCTCTCTCTCTCTCTCTTTTTCTCTTTCATTTGAAAGCCCGAGATGAACTCACTAACAAAAATAATACGGGCACTCCATGCATGGCTGTGCATGTCTTATTACAACGATGGATAATAAACAAACTGCACTTAAGACAAGTTAAGTAAAGCTTTTAATGAAATTGATTTCAACGTGTCTTTATACTTTTAAAATAAAATACAGATCATTGCACAGGTTGACGGGTTCCAATGCCAAAGAATAAAATTGGGGGCTGGTATGATTTCGGCCAGAGTCCAAATTAAACGCTTACAACTACGCCTTGAACAGGAACTACTTCCTGAATACAAATGTGCATTCCGTTCAAAATGGGGCACAGCCGACATGTTATTTTCATCACTTCAGCTGAAGGAAAAATGGTAATAGCAACACAGCTATTGGTTGATGAGACTGATAACGGAATTTAGAGACCTCTTATTTGCTGATGAATTTGCCCTAAACACAAGATCGGAACTGAAAATGCAGCAAATATTTGATCGCTTTGCTAAGACCTGCGAGAACTACGGCCTCCTCATCAGTACTAAAAAAACTCCCAAAGATCTCGCAGCAGCCAGCTCCAGGAAAAGCTTACAAAGAACATAAAATATCAGTGAAGAGTCATTATTTTAAAGCAGTGGAACAATTCACATATTTGCGGAGCACCCTCTACTTGTCAGTAACAATAGTTGTTGACATTAATAACCAAATTTACAAAGCAAATGCTGCATTCGGAAGGCTCCGCGAGAGTGTCTGGGTGCGAAGGGATCTCAAGCGTGTAGGGCAATCGTGTTAACATCTCTTTATATATACTAGAGAGATGTGGACAGTGTACAGCAGAAATTTTAGACAACTAAACCAGCTCCACCTACCGTGTCTAAGTTAAATTTTTTGGCATAAGGTGGCAGGACAATGTTCCTAATATATAAGTCCTACAATAGGCTGACTTTATCACCATTCACACACCCCTACAAAAGGAACACGCCAGATGGGGAGGGCATGTTGCGAGAAGGCCATGAGAGCATACTGCCTAAATACCTAATGTTGAGATTCAAATCCATGGACATCAACCTTAACTCGTGGGAAACACTTGATATGGATCGCAGTCGCTGGCGAGACAAACTCACTGTTGGAGCACAATGCTCGGAGAATAAACGCACCGCTCACGCCCAAAGAAAGCACACGGCAGGGAAAAGCAGAATCGGCTCAAATCCAACTAGGACCTAAAAACAACGCGTGTACCACGTGCGGGAAAGCTTTACAGCCACAAAAAGAATGCGTACTCCCCGTTGAATATAGCCTTCGTCATCTTCGCATTCAAAAGACGAACAACAAAGTTCTTTTAGCGATTAATGTAAAAAATATTGTGAAATTTGTGATCAAGGCTATACTAAGGTGTCTCCAAAGGCTTTGTTAAATTTTAAAAAAGGAATTTTTAAAAGCTAAAAAACATACTTATAAAAAGATAGAAATGACTTTAAGGTTAATTATATTAAACAACAGTAAGAATCAGATGATCATGGTAAAATTGAAGCAAGGAGCAAAGAAAGCCCATTCAAGGTACTTAAAAAGTTGTAATATTTGCAAAGGAATAATATTGAACTTGCTAGCCCCTTATCATCTAGATTTTTTTCTTGTAGATTACTATCAGGAAGTAAGAGTCGAAAATCATTCCCTTTGTTAAATGACAATCAATATCACAAGATAAGGGTGACTTGTCAAACAAATCTCAACTGCCACCTATCCCATAATTTTGCGCACATATAAAAGCTCATGAACTAAATTAAACTTTGTTCTTTTTCTTTCGTAAAGTCACGGCTACAAAATCTTATCCATTTTATGAATATTGAAAGGAGCCTTATGAGGAAAAAAAACATAAAACATTTCTGTCAGAAATTCACCTACACTCCACGCATGAAGTGAACGAATGTGTAAGTAAATTAGTTGTTTTTTTTTAAATCGTTGCAGTCTTACGTTTTAGATTTCTTAAAGGTTTCGCTTCACAAGATAAAAGATCCCCTTTGCAGAGCATTGTACTAATCATTACATATTTTCGTCTTTTCGCTTCGTTTAGGCATGCAGCACTTAACAGATAAAAGACCGTCACATTCTTTAAAATGGGCACTGTATACTTATTGATCCTCTTTGCTACATCTAACCTCATCATTGTTGGATCTGGACAAGCGTCAACTAACACAGGTTAAGTCAACACGTTCAATTGTGTTTAAGAGAAAAAACAAAAAAAAAAAAACTGAGGTGTATTCACATTTGACCCTTTCACACCGCTGTACACATTTTTTAACATAGGGTAGGTCTATTGAAAGATCTTTAGCTTTATTTCTGTTTTTTAGCGAGAATTGGTGTTTGAAACAATCCACTTCCTATGACAGCAATGAAAAGAAACACTTTTCAGAATAACATTAGCTCAGATTCGAATGATCCCATTGGATAAAATGTAAACTCTTACAAAATCATATACCATAAACATTGTTGGGATTTTCTTAATTACATAATATTTTTAGTGAGTGGAATTTCTTGTCCCTTAAAATAAGACGACTACGAAAATTAGTTTTATTAATTCAAATGATGTTAATTCAAAACGATGTTCAGTCAAAATGATGTTAATTCAAAATGATGTTAATTCAAAATGATGTTAATTCAAAATGATGTTAATTCAAAAAGATGTGGCCAAACCTTAGTGAGCATGTGGCCAAACCTGAGTGCGCACGTAGAACGAACTTGTCTGTTAGAACCGTGAAGATTTGACCCTTCGTGTCGCACAGAGCACCAAGAGGCTTGATGTTCAAAGCTTTCAGTGAGGCTTTCAAGATGTTTCTAGTGTTGTTTCTCACCTCAATTGAACTTTTATGCTGGCACTCGGCAATAAAATGTCGTCAGTGATGAATTTTTTAATGACCCGATTCGTCCGTTTGCGATTACAGCTGCTAGTGTATCCACACCGATCACCATTTTGGCCGGCAGTTCCCAAGGAACTTTGTTTTGAGAGGAAATGGGAAGAATGAATTACGCGATGGATTGGATGCAAGGAACGAAGATTTGTGTACATTGTTATTCCAGCTTTCTTGCAACAAGCCATTTGAATATAACAGCAAAACAAAGTCTAAAACTTCGGAGATAATTTTTTTTTTTTACGGTAGATAGTAAATCGCCTAGATAGTAAATGGCGATTTACTTGACATGTACTTCTCACCGCTTTGCTGGCTCAGACGATCTGTCCGATGGCACGCCGTGGTTAATCCAGGCGACCCGACCTTTCTAGTATCCGCATATTACCTAAATTCTCCTCTAACGTTTATATCAATTCCTTGCTACATGACTGAATATATTGTCATGGGTGTTCACTTATTTAGAACACAAAATAAAATAATTGACGTTATTTTCACAGAATGTGGAGGGCAACTAACATCTCAAGCAGGGAATATTATGTCACCAAATTATCCAAACAGCTACCCAGACAGTGTAACTTGTGAATGGACCATAACCGTTGCTGACAACCAAGTTATAACTCTCAAGTATAATAAACATTTTAAAACCTTATAAGTCATTACCTATGCCCCGTTAACACTCAAAGAGAGTGAGAAGTTTTTCATTTTCTTAAATTATTGCAATATTTAAAATATTGAAGCATTTATAATAAAAAAAATAAAATAAAACATTAAAAAGTGTACTTTTAGAATTTATTTTTAAGGCTTTAAGATGACCACATGCGCGCACGCTCAATCTATCTCGCTCTCTTTCTCTCTCTCTCTCTCTCTCTCTCTCTCTCTCTCTCTCTCTCTCTCTCTCTCTCTCTCTCTCTCTCACCCCCCCCCGCCCGCACATACACTCACATATGAGATATAAATAATCTCTCTATCTCTCTCTCTCTCTCTCTCTCTCTCTCTCTCTCTCTCTCTCTCTCTCTCTCTCTCTCTCTCTCTCTCTCTCTCTCTGACACCCACCCACGCACGCACATACATTCACATATGAGATATAAATAATTTAAAAAATGTAAAGGTAATTTTAAAATTAAACATTGAAACGCATTTTGATTTTTATTCATAATAATGTATAATCTTGTATTTTTCTTCGGCAAATCTCTAGATTCCATGACTTTCGTGTGGATGGCCATGATACGGTCATCTCTTATGACGGAGACAGTGTAACGAAGCCAGTCCTCAACAATGGAAATGAAAATCAAACTGGATTTTGGGGAGATTCAAAACTGTCCAATTTCCGTATTCGTTCAACCGGCCATAGCTTACATATTAGGTTTACTGCTTCCTACCCACCGTCTGGTCCAGGATTTAGTGCTTCTTA